>JAHPZR010023481.1:0-12500 GCA_019787425.1 Platygyra sinensis
CATGTGCGTTTATATCAAGATAGTTCCAAACTGTAGATCAGCCATCGAGTGCATCAGAAATCTAGAAAAATGCCGTCAAAGAAACACAAAATAACGAGGTCGAGCTTCAAAAAAGTAAGGATCGAAAAGTACATTACGCCATTGGCTAGCTATTATAGCCAATAGAAACCAGGGATTTTCGATCCGTCACAAGGGCATATAAAACGCACCACGAGAAGTCTATGCCAAGCCGCAGAATGTCTAACATTCTCACTTCTGTACGAGTTGCGCTAGCAACTTCAGACGTACAGAGTTCCTTAGAAATACCGGCAACTGATGAGATCCACATGGAGGATCGAAACCATGGTCTTGCCTGAACTAAGCCGAATAATGGCATACAGAATACGCAACACAGTCAACAGACTTGAGCGCACAGAGCTATATTTAAATCCTGTGGTAGCAGAAGGATAAAAGGAGGACTAAACCTATACATCGAGCACCAGAAACATAAGCTCGATCAGATAGCTGCAAGAAACAAAAAGAATTTCTCTAGATAAGCGTATAGCTTTCCCGAAGCAAAGCTATAGCGTCTCCAAAGAAAAACATAGGAGGGCAAATATGATACCCGTGACAAGAATCTATCTGCTGCACTTGCAAACAATTCTAATCATAGCCGGGCCCGGCGTCACAATTTAGAATGCAAGTTAGCGACTCATGCACGGTAAACGTCATATTTTGTCGCTCGAAAGCAAATACTTGGAGACTTAGAAACATATCTTGCAACAGAAATGAGCCAAACAATATACACTAACAAATGGCAAATTATAGAGGTGTCAAACTAAACGAAGCAAGACGCAGATAACAGCGGAAATCATGCAGACCTATGACCTCATAAATTTGCTGTAGAACGATCTAATGGCTCTAGTTTTTCTCCTTACAACACAATACGAAATGCCCTTCATAAACAAGAATGAAGCGACAAAAAGGTCGAAAGACCGAAAAATAAACGGCAAATGTACAAATGCCACGAACCGTAGGAGTCGTGTTTGGCCTGTCTATTTTATTTACCATCATTTGCGATATTGTTTTGACAGAGCCCCGTCCTACATCGTGCGAGACATAGCAGCACTCACCTAACTTCAAGGAACATAAAGCAAAAGTTACGCACTCAATATATAGCATCAACTCCAATTTTAAGATGGGGTTTGCAAAACGAACATGTGCGTTTATATCAAGATAGTTCCAAACTGTAGATCAGCCATCGAGTGCATCAGAAATCTAGAAAAATGCCGTCAAAGAAACACAAAATAACGAGGTCGAGCTTCAAAAAAGTAAGGATCGAAAAGTACATTACGCCATTGGCTAGCTATTATAGCCAATAGAAACCAGGGATTTTCGATCCGTCACAAGGGCATATAAAACGCACCACGAGAAGTCTATGCCAAGCCGCAGAATGTCTAACATTCTCACTTCTGTACGAGTTGCGCTAGCAACTTCAGACGTACAGAGTTCCTTAGAAATACCGGCAACTGATGAGATCCACATGGAGGATCGAAACCATGGTCTTGCCTGAACTAAGCCGAATAATGGCATACAGAATACGCAACACAGTCAACAGACTTGAGCGCACAGAGCTATATTTAAATCCTGTGGTAGCAGAAGGATAAAAGGAGGACTAAACCTATACATCGAGCACCAGAAACATAAGCTCGATCAGATAGCTGCAAGAAACAAAAAGAATTTCTCTAGATAAGCGTATAGCTTTCCCGAAGCAAAGCTATAGCGTCTCCAAAGAAAAACATAGGAGGGCAAATATGATACCCGTGACAAGAATCTATCTGCTGCACTTGCAAACAATTCTAATCATAGCCGGGCCCGGCGTCACAATTTAGAATGCAAGTTAGCGACTCATGCACGGTAAACGTCATATTTTGTCGCTCGAAAGCAAATACTTGGAGACTTAGAAACATATCTTGCAACAGAAATGAGCCAAACAATATACACTAACAAATGGCAAATTATAGAGGTGTCAAACTAAACGAAGCAAGACGCAGATAACAGCGGAAATCATGCAGACCTATGACCTCATAAATTTGCTGTAGAACGATCTAATGGCTCTAGTTTTTCTCCTTACAACACAATACGAAATGCCCTTCATAAACAAGAATGAAGCGACAAAAAGGTCGAAAGACCGAAAAATAAACGGCAAATGTACAAATGCCACGAACCGTAGGAGTCGTGTTTGGCCTGTCTATTTTATTTACCATCATTTGCGATATTGTTTTGACAGAGCCCCGTCCTACATCGTGCGAGACATAGCAGCACTCACCTAACTTCAAGGAACATAAAGCAAAAGTTACGCACTCAATATATAGCATCAACTCCAATTTTAAGATGGGGTTTGCAAAACGAACATGTGCGTTTATATCAAGATAGTTCCAAACTGTAGATCAGCCATCGAGTGCATCAGAAATCTAGAAAAATGCCGTCAAAGAAACACAAAATAACGAGGTCGAGCTTCAAAAAAGTAAGGATCGAAAAGTACATTACGCCATTGGCTAGCTATTATAGCCAATAGAAACCAGGGATTTTCGATCCGTCACAAGGGCATATAAAACGCACCACGAGAAGTCTATGCCAAGCCGCAGAATGTCTAACATTCTCACTTCTGTACGAGTTGCGCTAGCAACTTCAGACGTACAGAGTTCCTTAGAAATACCGGCAACTGATGAGATCCACATGGAGGATCGAAACCATGGTCTTGCCTGAACTAAGCCGAATAATGGCATACAGAATACGCAACACAGTCAACAGACTTGAGCGCACAGAGCTATATTTAAATCCTGTGGTAGCAGAAGGATAAAAGGAGGACTAAACCTATACATCGAGCACCAGAAACATAAGCTCGATCAGATAGCTGCAAGAAACAAAAAGAATTTCTCTAGATAAGCGTATAGCTTTCCCGAAGCAAAGCTATAGCGTCTCCAAAGAAAAACATAGGAGGGCAAATATGATACCCGTGACAAGAATCTATCTGCTGCACTTGCAAACAATTCTAATCATAGCCGGGCCCGGCGTCACAATTTAGAATGCAAGTTAGCGACTCATGCACGGTAAACGTCATATTTTGTCGCTCGAAAGCAAATACTTGGAGACTTAGAAACATATCTTGCAACAGAAATGAGCCAAACAATATACACTAACAAATGGCAAATTATAGAGGTGTCAAACTAAACGAAGCAAGACGCAGATAACAGCGGAAATCATGCAGACCTATGACCTCATAAATTTGCTGTAGAACGATCTAATGGCTCTAGTTTTTCTCCTTACAACACAATACGAAATGCCCTTCATAAACAAGAATGAAGCGACAAAAAGGTCGAAAGACCGAAAAATAAACGGCAAATGTACAAATGCCACGAACCGTAGGAGTCGTGTTTGGCCTGTCTATTTTATTTACCAAAATTTTCTGTGCGTGTTTGTTCGAAGAACTACATGTATTTAATTGGGAGAAAGCCAGTTCAAAACCAGTTCTATTTTCGGCGCGACCGTTTTCAAATGCTGTTATTTCCCTTTTTTACCCCTGAATGTTCTGTTTTTTCGTTTGGATGTCTACTCAACTCACCACAGAAAAAAACACTGACTCACATTTTGCCAATTCGGCAAGTGCGAGCGAACTGAGTGTGTGATTTCTTTCGTGGCAATTACTACAGCATTGACCGGTAATTTCAAGCGCGGAAGCTGCGTCTCTTACTGATCTTGGCACGGGTTTTCTTCAAGTTCTTTACTTTATTTAGTGCTTTCTTCCTCAAGTTTAAAGGGTAGCCTATAGGGTAGCCCATAGGGTGGCCCATAGATAGGGTAGCTCATAGGGTAGCCCATGGGCTAGCCCATGGGCCCGGGCCAGGTTTTGTTCTGTAATATACGCGATATGAACAGGCCACTTCAGGCGGCGTGAATTTTTTTAATAATTTACTATTTCTATTTCTTAAATTTCTATTTCTAGTTTATTAATGTATTTAATTACTAGTTTAATTCAATTGTTTAATTCATTTTTAAGTTGTTTTATTTCAATTTTTTTTAATTTCTTTTTTTTTTATTTTTTTAAAATTTTTTTAAGACTCCGCACTACCGCCTTTTCGAAACAGCCACGCGTTCGGGCATTTTGTCTTTTACAGTTTTGAAAAAGGAAATTCCTACGAAGCTCGTTTCGTCCCTGCCAAGGGACTCATCAGAGACCTTTTCTGCTTCGCAAACCCGTTGGGCATCGCGCCCAGGTCCCGTTCGCTAACAAAATGATGACAGCAGTCTCGCCTTATATCGCATAAGGATTACTGACAGCACAAATTCATGAGTGAAAGTTTAACAATAATTGTAAAGTTGACAGTTACTTTTGATAACTTGGGCGCGATGTCCCCAACGAGTTTGCCAAGCAGAAAGGTCTCTGAGGAGTCCCTTGGCCGGGAAAAAACGAGCTTCGTAAGACTACCTACGAAATTATCACAAGTAACTGTCAACTTAACATTTTATTGAAAAGGAAATTAGTATAGGAAATCGGTCTGTTCGAGAAACAATTAGGGATTAATTGTACGCGTGAACAGATCGGACTTTTTAGTAATTTCCACGAGTGGCTGCCGCAGCCACGAGTGGAAATTAGAAAAAGTCCGATCTGTTCACAAGTACAATTAATCCCTAATTGTTTCGAGAAAGAAGACCGATTTCCTTTTAATAATACGGCAACCGTGAATACAAGCTTCTGGCTGACGTCTTTTTGCTATTGAGGGATGCTAGAATGAAGCAACGGTGTGATAAAATATGTTAGTTTAGTCTTTAAGTTTCTCAACAATTTGCGCCAAAGTTCTCCATACGATATTATTTTTCTTTCCAAAACGAGCCACATAGACGAGCAAGTTCCAAGTTTGTAACATTAAGTTCAATTTCATTGGCTTTGAAGCTGTCAAACTCTGAACGCATGAGCGACTTTTTGATGAATAATCAACATGTACAGGAAAGAAAATGCACGTCGAAACCAGTCAAGACGGTATCAAAAGCGTTTTATTTATTGACAAAACTTGCGTGAAATCGTTTTAAGAAAAGTTTACAGCCTTAATTTAAACTATGACATGGAGCTAAAGATACAAGGACGAGTTCATTCGGGAAACTGAGGATAACTGTGCAAAGACAAGTGAAGTTGAAATGGGAAGACTAGTTCAAAGTGTTCGTCAACGAAGTTTGTAAGTTTTTAAGATTTTCAAACCATGGACTTTAATTGCTTTGCTTGGTCCGCGGCTCATGAATTCTTCAGAAACGCCAGCTGGACATTTTTGTTACTAGTCGCCTCCATTCTTGGAACGACCATCCTTCCTTAAATTAGATATTCTCATCTTCGTAGGGCTTGACTCGGCAAACATGACATATAGTCGCGGCCATTTTCATTCTTTGCAGACTTGAAGTGTTCATTGCGCGAGTTGTAGTCTTCTTGCCTTCCTCTTAAACCAAAATGTTGAGTCACTAAGTACCAAGTTGTGTTTAGTCGACAAGCCGATCCCGACTCTGGCTCGCAGCTGCCGTCTTTCTTCTTTAACTACTTTAATTCGGTGTAGAAATCTCCGAGAACCTCTTCAAGATGTTCGAGCGAGAGATTTTCAATGCAGCCTTTCGGATTTTTCCTCTCGGTAGCTCACTCCAAATATCTGCGTAGCTAAGTTTTGGTCGATTTTGTTTTTGTTTTTATTTACTACTGCTTCTTCATACAAAGCATTTTTTGTTTGTCGTCAACCGCAAACTTGAATTTATCCGATCAAATGCGACCGATACAATTAAAATTTAATTGTTCAGCTATCGATACAATTTGGGATAAATTGATCAGCTTCCAACCAATCAGAAGCGAGTATTTACGGTAGCAGTATTATTAACAGGAAAATTTCTGTCGGATATCGACTGTGATCTTTAACAATATGCAGGGTAATTAAAGAAGAAAGGGTTCACCCCAACATTGTCTGCATGGTACATGTATCTGGCAGAAGATCTCCATTTTCCATAAAACACTACTCTCAAGACTAGTCTTGATTGAACATTATTTCTCGACTAAAAGAACGCTTAAGAGCGTAACAAGCAGCTAGAAGCGTCAACAACAATAATAAATAATTTACATTATATTGCGCAAGTTACATTGAATACTGAAAACGAGTGACGTTTCTCCTCCGACAAGCAGGCGTCAGTTACTATGCCCACGTGAAAAGTTTGCCGAGGAAATGAAGCAAGAATTAAAGTTTAAACTTGAGGAAGAAAGCACTAAATAAAGTAAAGAACTTGAAGAAACCCGTGCTAAGATAAGAGACGCAGCTTCCGCGCTTGGAAATACCGGTCATGCTGTAGTAATTGCCACGAAAGAAATCACACATTCAGTTCGATCGCACCTTGCCGAATTGGCAAAATGTGAGTCAGTGTTTTTTTCTGTGGTGAGTTGAGTAGACATCCAGATTTAAAACAGAACTTTCAGGGTAAAAAAGGGAATAACAGCATTGAAAACGGTCGCCGCCAAAATAGAACTGGTTTTGAACTGGCTTTCTCCCCAATTAAATACATGTAGTTCTTCGAACAAACACGCACAGAAAATTTTGCCTGACGTGTTTCCCCATAAATATGTTCAATATGTTTTTAAATTCTTCTATTGATTTCCTATGATTTATTCAGATTGTCAAAGCTTCAATCAAAAGACAAAATTCCCGTACACGCTACCAACTATGCTTCCCTTCAAGGTTTTGTAGAGTGGCAACAAAAGCGACAAAAAGGTCAAGTTGCCGAACATTTTACACCGATATGAATATAATACAAATAATTAAAAGAATCGTATTGATAAAATTATTGTGAAATTATAAAATCATCAAAATAAGGTAGCCCATAGGGTAGCCTATAGGGTAGCCTGGAGGGTAGCCCATGGCTAGCCCATGGGCCCGGGCCCAGGTTTTGTCCACACCCAATCATTTGATCGATTTCAACGGACTCCATCTTAGGTTCGAAATAGAAATCATATAAAATGTCCGATTAAAATATTATCCCGAATGCTCCCCCATTTTTATCCAACACTACCGGATGCGAATGAAATGAACGTTTCGTCTTTCAAATTGAAAAAGATTTGACTGTCCAAAAGAACTCGAAAATGAAATATCTCATTATCAAAAAGTATCGAAAAAATCTAAAAGAGCGAATTCAATCGCTTACACGTCATCTACTGTCACCGGAGTTATGGCCGCTGTTTTGTCATTAAGTGGTCTCGCAGTCTCTCTGAGTGGAATCGGTGTGTTAGTCGGCGCTCCTCTCGCAGGAATTGCTGGTTGATTCGGTTTCATTTCCACCACGATGAAAATAGGGAGTAAAAAGCTCAATAAAAACATAACAAAACACGAGAAGACTATCTCTCTCGCCGAAGCGAAACACTCGCTTTTAATCAAGAAGTTAATTTCGAAAGCATTTAATGACGGCTTTATCTTTGATGTGGAGTTTGACTTGATTACTATAGAGGTTGAACAGTGTAAAATCATGAACAAAGTTTTGAGAAGCGAAGCGATTCCATCCGTTGAAGTCATTGATGACAAAGCTCTGAAAGGGGAGATAAAGAAAGAATATCAAACTTGGATCCCTCGTAAACTTACAGAGTTAATGGTTACATGTACTTTTTCAATTAAGCGAACCTAATGGTGGGCGATTTCTTGTGAAGACTCTTCACTTTCATTCAAACAGAGGCTCTTTATCTTTTGGTTTTGCTTCCGTGCTTTCGATGTTTCATTTTTGCTCTGAAGTTTAACTCTCAGGGCAATTTTCTTGTGTAGCTTATCAATCTTCTTCTGAGTGGTTCTTCTTTTCATTTCTTTCTTTGCAGCTTTTGATGCTATATCTAACATCTTTGATAGAGCTTCTCAGTGCCTTATCCTCAAACTGGGCAAGACTTTGCAGCGCTGATTATATTACCGTGAACACCTAAAATATGTCTGGAATGTTTATTGTGTTGTAACCAATCACATGCGAGATCTTCACACCACAGAAACCACAAGCAACGAACGGTTTCCTATCGGCCACGGAACAAATTATTTTCGTTTTGTTTTAACATTCAGTCTTTTTACAAGTAAACAATTACTTTTCCTGCCCATTTGTTTACAGTATGTGCTATAATAGCGAAGAATACAGGTTTGAGCGATTTTGAAGTAAATTAAGCCGATGTGCCGGGCGGACGCACGCGACGGTTTGGCGCGCAATTTTCAAACTTTTTGTAACGATCGAAATCGGAATAATTAGTTACGCCTGATCGCAAATTTGTTCGGCGGTCTTTCCAGTTTGCGATCTTGCGATCAAGAACTTCTGCCGGCACAGTATTTCGAGGGTTCAATTGTTAGCCCACACAAATCAACCCTTGTTCTACAAAAAATATTAGCAAGGATTATGCTAATCACGATTGTTGATTTTTTATTATCTTCATGTGATGTCGTTACATGGAAAGCTGGTCGCCGTCGCGTCGCGTTGGCTTCTAAATTTTTTCTTTCTAAACTCGAACGATGACCTGGATGCGGTCCTCAGCACTGATCTTGGGGAACAGCGGTGTTTTAAATTCCTAATAAGACAGTTTGTATCCTTAAACAAAACAAAAATAATTTGTTCCGTGGCGGATGGGAAACGGTTCGTTGCCTGTGGTTCTCTGGTGTAAAGACCTCGCATGTGATTGGTTACAACACAATAAACATTCCAGACATATTTTAGGTGTTCACGGTAATATAATCAGCGCTGTAATATTTAAATCATGTTAACTGTTGGAAGAATTCAACTGGATTGAATGAGACCATTTCGAGCAGTAGTGTAGCAGCTGTCCAAAGCTGCTTTTGTTTTATCATTATAGCAGCTGTTATTGTTTTAGGGATAAGGGCATTGTTTCTGTTGTTTGTTCTATTGTACTCTCAAAGGGTATCAAGCCAATCATGTGAGACCTTAGGAGAGCTGCTACATCACCCATTTCGAGTGATGGGTTTTCTGCCACCATACTTCGCCTCTTCTCTAAATCTGTTATCTTTGCCAAGGATCGCTCAAGTCTTTGATTCAACTCGTGGAGTGATAAGGGCATCTTCAATCAAGCGAGTGATATTTCACAATTTTGAAGATTCTTGTGAACAATTTACAGAATTGTTCACAATTTTGACGCTTTTGTAAAAAGTCTCATACGCAAATTTTTCATGTTCCATCAGACTTTGACGTGTGAGACCTCCTGCTCAAATGAATGTCCTGTCATGATGTACCCCTTGAGATCTCTTACATCATATTTTATCCTGATCAGAGTAGTTCCATGCCTCTTGTATTTCCGATCCTTCATCTCATCCCTCTGTCTCTGGCGATTAAATTCCTCTTTACTCTTGTGAAAAGGATTCGGAAATACGTAATGTCGAATCTCGTCGTTTTCAAATACTAATTTCAGTTGTTTACAATACCCGTCAAGTTCGAGACAGAAGCCAGTCTTATGATTAATTAACCATGAAGGTCTGACTTTCTCGAATGTCTCATTATAAGTAATCTCTCGAATATGGCCCTGCACCTTTCCTCGTGCACATATGTTTTATCCATTTTAACATAGAAAACAAAGAGCGGGTCGTCAAATCTCTCTCACAAAAAAATTTCTTCGTGTCCGATCTCCTTTTCATGTAAGACCTCCCAAGTCCGTTCTCAATCGCCGCCCGTCGCGTGTTGTCAAAATCTTGGAATTGCCTCTTCGTCTCTGATCTCAACCATCATATTATTCAACGGACGATATCCGAGCATCGCTTTGAACTCCCTGCTCGGAATCTTGTTCCGATACTTGATTCTACAGCCTTTGGCGAATTCTCGGAATTCTTTTTCAGAGCTCGGTTTCACATGAATCATTTCTTCGTCGTCCATTTCTTTCAATTTTTTTTTCAATTTTTCTTTCAATTTTTTTTCAATTGTTCTTCAATTTTCTTTCAATTTTTTTGTCATTTTTTCCCTTTGATTTATTTCCAATTTTTTCATTTTTTCAATTTTTCTTTCAATTTTTTTCAATTGGTTTTTAATTTTTTTCTCAACTTTTTTTTCATTTCTTTTTGCTTTCTATATTAAAATGGATAACGAGGAAGTCGTTGATCTTCGAAGAGAAGCGAAACGTCTCAGAATCAAGAGATTTAGTCGACTGAGAAAACAGGATACGAACAGCGAGAAATGTTTTAGATGAAGAAATTCCAGAAATCGATTCTCCTGTTCTCAGATCGACGAGCTACGTGAAACCCCAGGAACCCCCAAAGGAGAAAGACATAAAACAAGAAATCAGAGATCTCGAGGAAATGCTCGGTCTGCGTCAAAGCTCAAGACCAAAGATTCCAGAGATGAAGATAACCAATCGCGAGGAAGTTGAACAAGATTATTGTCTGATAAAGGATATGAGCAGGTTGCTCAGGTATCTGGTGACGAAGCTCGAGGAATCAGTTGTTTTCTGTCTCAGATGCCCGAACCATTTTCCAGATGAAGAGAAATTACGGAACCATGAAATTTATTGCTTTAACAATGAATAACTGAGAATCGAAATATCGAATGAAGGGAAGATCGAGTTGAAGAATCATAACCGAATGATCAAAGTCCCCTTTGTTGTCTACGCGGATTTCGATTCGATCGTGAAACCAATCAACTTTCGTGAACTGAGCGATGAAAAGAGTTTCACGAATCAATATCAAAAGCAATTGCCCTGTGGATTTTCTTACAAGATCGTTTGCTTTGATGATAAGAATTGGTCTCAAGACCCAGCATACAGCGCGGAGAGCGAAGAAGATATCGGTCAAATCTTCGTTGAGCTGCTGGAAAGAGACCTGAGAAAGATTCACGAAGAATTCAATTTCGCCAAGAAGTTGATCTTCGCGAAGGAAAGTAAGAAGGAATTTGAAAAAGCGAAAAACTTTAGGATCTGCGGTCTCTCATTGAAGAATACGGACGGAGTCGTTGACAAAGTCAGAGACCACTGTCATTTCACGGGAAGTATCGTGGAGCCGCCCATAAATTATGCAATTTACAATTCAAGAAGCCAAAGTTCACTCCAGTGATTTTTCACGCAAACTATGATAGTCATCTTTTCATCAAGAATCTCAGAAAGAGCGGGCATTGTGTTATACAAAGACATCTTGTTTACCTGATAAACCAACATATTCCAGAAAGCAAAGAACAAAAACTAAATCAAATCGTGTGGAATAATCGCTTTATTAATATCGAAAAGTTCTCTGTCTATTACCAAATTTGGCATAGAGCAAAAGTAATCAGGATCAGACTTTTTTTGTGAAAATAACTTCTCAACATTCAATGATTTTTGCCGCAAGTTCACAAACAAAATATTATGGCTTATGCAGCTCAATTCCTGAAAAAATGGATTCGCTCGTTTAAACAATCTAACCCAAACACACCTACGAATTTAGAATACGTCGGAAAAATACCTAAGCAAGCTTTCCTGCAAAGCAGCTTCTCGAGTTTTTATCAGTCAGAAATTTGAACACTCTACAGCAAAGAGAAGAATGCTGCAAGAGAACCTAGACGAGCAAGCAATCAGCAGTTATAGTTATTTATAGTATTCCCTTCAAAGCGACCAAAGATATGACTCGCCATTTTTCAATTGAAAATTGTGGGCCACATCTTACCGACCAATGCCACTCTATTCAGAGATAAAAAAAAGTATGTACAACATGATAAATGTCATCTCTGTGACCAAATGCAAACCATGAACTATTTTTTGTTTCATGCCCGGATGTGCAGATCTTCTGGGAAAGCATTTCTCGATGATCGAATGTTAAGAATGAAGATTTTATCGTTTTCAATGCACAAAACTATAATGAGGGGGGTGAATAGGGGTATGTAAATCCGCCGATCCGCTAAAATTAATGGCTGATTCCGTCGATCCGCTCAAAAAATCAACTAAATCCGACTCCGCAAATTGTTTGCCGCGTTAGACGATAGGCGAGATGCAAAGCAACTTTACTTTTGTTGGAGTTGCCTTGAATTGACCGATATTGTGTTTTAGCGTTGACTGGATGACCATCAACGAAACATTTAAGTAGCAAACGTCTGTACCTAAACAAAATCTTGCAGATACGAGAAAAATGAGCAAGCGTATGGCAACGTCAAGCTCAAGTGCCTCACTATTTCTAGTCATTTTCTCCACTGCATGACATCCGGCACATAAACGAGAGAAAGTGAAATTTCCGGGGGAACGTTTAGATCCACGATCCATCCCTCCTAACAACCAAAATCCAAAATCCGGGCCCAAAAACGGGATAAAACCGCGATCCACTGTGATCATAGGATCCGCAGATCCGTTAAAATTTCGCTCTGAATCCAGAATCCAGGCTAAAATATTTACCAAATCCGCCGATCCGTAGACCTATTCACCCCCCTCTATAATCTACGGCTTTTCAAATGACTTGAGAGCCAACAACTCGGTTTAAACCTCTGCTTAATAATTGCCAAGTATTACATCTACTGTGCTTCAA
>JAHPZR010023481.1:22500-27434 GCA_019787425.1 Platygyra sinensis
TAGAGTAAGAACCTTCTCCGCATCCTGTGGTCGTTGTAACAACACTC
The DNA here is from genome assembly GCA_019787425.1 of Platygyra sinensis. Taxonomy (NCBI): domain Eukaryota; kingdom Metazoa; phylum Cnidaria; class Anthozoa; order Scleractinia; family Merulinidae; genus Platygyra; species Platygyra sinensis. The sequence continues at coordinate 22,548 of JAHPZR010023481.1, forward strand.
TGAAGACATCCAAGAACATAAACATTCTATTACAACAATAACATTATAAAGAATGACAACTTTAAACGAGTGCAAACAAACGCCTGAACATAACAGAACCGATCAAGAGTAGACAACAGGATGCCCATACAACAAAAGCGATTGTATGGACTGTAGTAGGTGGCAGTAAGAGTAGGTGTGAATATAATTATGTCCAAATCTCTTCCTGGTTATTTACTCTCATCAGAGTTAAAAAAAAAAATAATGAGCTCTCGACCATCTGCCAGAGTGATCGTTGAGAGATCTTGCTCTCTTACAAAGTTCATGACTAATTATTTGCTAAGAGATGTTTGGGAGGAACTTGTAGGTTGTCGCTGTTGAGTAAAGTGATAATGACATTCACAAACTGAGCTTGGTCTACCTAATGAGCACGAATATTGATATTGATATTGATAATATTCATCCGACAACTAGGTTTTATCTCTCTCTCACTGCATAATAACATAACGACATACTATAAATATACATAAGAATCAATATTGTAAAATTTTGTCGAATAAATATTTCACAACCGAATGAGGTCCGTGCAAAAAAACTCCTATGCACGGGTCCCCTGAGTAGCCTCTAGTAGGTACTAAGATAAGTGATCACAGCTTAAACTAGTCTGAGTAATGTCTGAGTGAAGCATAATCCTTCATTCAACAGAGATTAAGATAACAAAGAGATTATCTAAAAAGTCTATCTTACCAAAAGGACATGACTTGCAATCTCGATGATACTTTCCAGGTGCTTTGTCATACGCAACAAAAGAACCATTTGGACATCTCTTGCACTTTTTTCCCACATAACCGAGAGTGTCAGAGAAAAAACCTCCTGGAAAAATGCAAGAGAAATGCTATGTTATGTAATGCTATGCCATGTAAAATATGTAGGTTTAGCCAAACGTAAAGAGCTGAGCTGCTGGGCCAGTTGTTTAAAGACTGAATAAGTTGACCCAGAATCAGAGGGATTTTTTATTTCAGTTTGTATTTTTGTGGTTAGGTTTTCTTTTGTTTTGTTTGGCGTTCTGTTTTGAGTTTAAACAATCTTAAAATATACCAAACAAAAGCAGTGAAAAACTGTCTGAAAAAAAGTTAGGCTTTTGTAAATTTTTATCCTAGGTTAGCATTAACCGGCTTCCGAACAAACCGACCCTCTTTACGACTTTGAACTTTTATTGAACTTTATTGGTTTACTGGTTTTCAACACTGTTACATGTACATTAATTAATTAATGTAAATTTAAACAAATAAGAAAAAAATTAAATATCTACAAACCCGCTTATAGCATAGCTAATCTAGGCGGGCTGTACTGATTACAGTCATATTTACCGAGCAGAAAGTGATCTAAAAATAGCTACTAAATAAATAAACATACACACATTAATACTACAAGTTAACCTGACTTCGGCGTGCAATTCAATCAAAAACCACACTTAATCAGCGGTCAAAGTTAAAAGACTAAGTAACCCAGATGACTTCTAGACTTTAGACCGTGATATGGTACACGTGATAGTGTTAAAAAGATACTTTTTTGGACAGGTGTTAATTGACTGTAACGTGGATGTCGATTGTCAAAGAAGGAGGTTTTATTAAACAAAGGCTACATGTCTCTTTTAGCCTAGGCCTATGAGAGCCACACTCGGCTGTCGCTTTGTGCGACTCTCTTACGCTTCTTTCCTGTGTAGCAACTTTCCACGTGCATCCCATAGATCAATAGCTGCACGCTGTACGTTTATCATTTAACATAAATAGGAGTTATTTCCTTGAATGACTTACAATTATACACGTGACTAAATATCGTGCAGTGATGAAAAATTTCTCTATCATGCAAAACACTAGACAATGTAATATCCTCAACTCTTCTACTGTACTTTGCTGTTCTGTAACCTCCTCTTTTGAGTAACAACTATTGCTTCTCTTTACAAGGTTTCGAGTTTTACGTCAAATTCAATGGAATAATAACGTTTCTCCTTTGAAAATATATCAAGTCATTCAAGCTCAAATTCCTATCCAACACTCTTTTTAGCTTAAAACACAAACTAGCTTAAAACACCGCAAGCTTCTAAAATTAGAGGCACTTCCTATCTCTCCACTGGATTGGCAAAAGAAACTAAAACTTACCTGGTGGGCAATTAACACATCCGTCAACTCCTTTAGTTAAAGGATTTGTAAATGTTCCCAAGGGACATGGTCTAAATGCTCCTTTGGATTTGTTGAAGCCTGAAGCCAAGAGAGCGAACGCATATGCTCTTCTAAGGTCCTCATTGTTTTCTTTGACATAAATAGCTTCTTCATCGGAACTAACAGGATTCCTAGAAAAAAATAAATGATTTTGCTCTTGTGGATTAAAAGAAACCAAATGTGTTCTTCAGAACCAATAATGCATTAATTTACAAATGCCTGTTCTAGTCCATTGTTAGAAATAAATCAAATTCCTCTAGAATTAAGAGAACGATATTTTAATGAGAGAGATGTTCTGTTAAATTAGTAATATTTCCGCACCACAGAGAACTAAGTAACAACTACAACAAATGGCAGTAAGCAGAGATTAATATTAGGATCCCGTGTTAATGTTAACAACATTATAGATTGTTTTCACGTGACGTCGTCAATTTCTCAAATCCAAACTAAAGAACCACGGATCTTAGTTTATATTAGCTCAATAGTGTGTTTGGTTTGAAAACCAGAACAGTTTTAAGTGCAGAGTTATGGGAAAATAAGCACTTATCTAGTGTTTAAGCTTTTACAGAAGTTAAAGTGTTAGGGAATAGCTTTTGTAAATGTTTGTTGGCTCATCTCAGATAATCAGTCTTCTAGGTGTTTACCCTATTTTCCGGCCTTCATCTTGGTGGAGCAAAAAGCTCCACCAATATGGCGACTCGATACTGGGCTTTGTAAAATTGCGCAAAACATTTCGACAAATATCTGAAGTTTGGGAAAACGCAGAGACTTTAACCCTTTCACCACCAAGAGGTCTCCCTTTGACGAGTGAAATCGTCTGGGTTTAGACAGAGCAAAATCTATTAAGTCGCCCTTCGTGGTGAAAGGGTTAAATAAGCTTGGAGAAGTGTCTTCTTTACTTATGTCCTATAACTTTACAGTTTCTAGACGTTATCCACTAAGTAGTTTTCTATTGATTTTTTTCGTTGAGTGACAGTACAAACGATCTATTACTGATACTATACTTGTTTACAGCTACCAAAAGTAATAATAAAAGAATTCTTAAAAGGTGACTTTAACAGCGCAAGTCACCCTTAAAGTGCCAGTTCGATGAAAATTAACATCAGTTACCCCACATTTTTTAGCAAATAATAGCGAATTTTAGCGTAATAAAACATTCTTCAAAGTAAATAGAATTTAATATAACGACACTTAAGGTCGGTAAAAAAAAAAGAAGAAGAAACAAAAAGAAACCGCTATAAACTTAGGAATTTTTCATCTAGTATTAGCGAAACCGATTCCAGGTAAGCCCGTGATTTAACAGGAGTTAACTGAGTTATGACGTCAGGCCCGTAGCGTTTTAAAACGTTTCTCAAAGTAAACATCCAAAAGTTTTGTATTGTGCTCCTCTAAAAGTAAGGTGAAAGCCCATATAAAAAGTATGTTTTTGTAGTAATGCGTTTTGTTAATTTATTTCGCAGTAGTAAGACTAGCAACCTTTGTGGCATTATAGGTGTCGAATATGGAATCCCTAAACAGGGTTCCCACTCCACTGACAAGAAATCAGTGGGTAAAAGGAAATGTGTATGTGAGGGCGGGAATGTATATGTATAACAATAATTAAATGACAATTAAATGTTAATATTAATGGTTAATTGAGGGAGTGACTTCTGTAACACAGCACTCTCCAGCTCAATAACAGGTTAAAAGAAGTAAAAGGAAATGACATAAAATAAAGAAATGTTAATAGGTTAACTAAAAGCAACAACTCTTTTTACCCACTGATTTCTTGTCAGTGGAGTGGGAACCCTGTTTAGGGATTCCATATTCAACACCTATAATGCCACAAAGGTTGATAGTCTTACTACTGAGAAATAAATTAATAAAATAGTTTTGTATTCTGCTTCTCTAAAAGTAAGATGAAAGCCCATATAAAAAGTATGTTTTCGTATTAACGCCCAAAGGAAAACTCTCCATGCTTTTGAATATCTACAAAAACAATTTTTGCTTCCGATGCATCACGACTAAGTAAAACTAGTTGAAGCAATGAACATACACGAGGTTGGCGATCGATCGCTCCAGCGAGTTTATGATGAAGGTCAAGAAGAGGAGCTGGAAGGATTCCAAAGAACGTTGATTTGAATTGATGAAAACACAAATTTCTGGAGGGTATATAAAACCTTGTTTTTGCTTCTTCTATACTAAATCGCTGGAACAACGACTAAATTGTGAAATTTTGCATGTTGGATATCATGTCCGCGAGGCCAGACATGATCACCCTGTGCATAGTATAGCGTACAGTGTTTTAATGCTTACTCTGTAAATTAGCGATCAGGCGTTTTTTTTTTTTATTTCGTGTTATAGCGTATACGATTTCTGTACCATCAGCCTCTTTTTTTGGTTCGAGTTTTATTCGGGCCTTCGTTTGCTTTGCGCCCCTTTGACAGTTCATGTTCATTCGCTTTTGTTGTATGGGCATCCTGTTGTCTACTCTTGATCGGTTCTGTTATGTTCAGGCGTTTGTTTGCACTCGTTTAAAGTTGTCATTCTTTATAATGTTATTGTTGTAATAGAATGTTTATGTTCTTGGATGTCTTCAGAGTGTTGTTACAACGACCACAGGATGCGGAGAAGGTTCTTACTCTAGATTGTGTGATGGATGAACAAACAAAAACATTCTATTACTATTATCATGTTTCTATCTTTT
>JAHPZR010023484.1:0-5000 GCA_019787425.1 Platygyra sinensis
CTTGACATACAGCTAAAACCTTAGATTTTATTATTATTTCAATATGTTTAAAACGTTGAAGTAGACGAAATGCGGTTATAAAAGCTGGACTTGCCGCTTTTAATTGGCAGAAAACCGCATTCTTAACTTCTATGCAGTAACGCTGCAAGGCGGAACTCGAACATGCTCGTGAGTAAAATTAGCTTGTAGAGTACCCGGGGTAGAATATTAACAATGAAGGGTCGTGTTTTTTTTTTTTTTTTTTTTTTTTTACTGTCGATTTGTTTGCATGGCGTCGACAATTTCTGATCATCAGTCTAAGAAACCCATCCGACGATTGTGTTATTCAAATCGACATCTGCAATCAAGAGAGCTCCAAAATGATTGACACCGCGAATTCGATGCCAAAACCTTTCATCCTCACGGGGTGCAACTTCAAAGATACGCTTTGAAAACTGCTATCACATTGAAATTTTGTACCCGATCATGATTGCGGTTGTTATCAATCTACTGTTTCTTCTCTGCTGTTTTATTGCCTCACTGTCGTCTGTTATGGACAAAGCCAGCTGTTCTGCGGGTAAGATTTCCTCTATTTTATATTGATGAAATGCAAATGAGCAAGTTTAGCTTAAAATAATGAGGATGAATTATATTTTACCTATGTGTGTGTAATTCGGTAGAATAACTGAGAATTAGATGGTAGTTTTTGGTTAAATCAAATTTGTACTTATCTTCGCAGCATAAAAACCATAGACGAGCGTTTCAATCGAATTATTCGCTATCTCTACGCGGCAATAATTGAAACGTTGCAACATGCGGCATTTTGAAGCGACGCACTGTCGTGACTTTTGGCGGAACTTTCATTTTACCATCGTGTTGACATTGCAACTTAACACGGACACGACTGTTGCCCCTGCATTTTCCCACACTACAATTTTTCAATCCACCTTTAAGCACCAAATCTTTCAATTGATGACTTTTTAATTTTCTTAATGTCAGTGAGCAGCATATTAAAGACATCTGTTCACTGCCGGTTCAGCAGTTGGATTTTGTCGATAGAACATGTTTACATCAGCAAATACGAATTTTACCCTGATCATATACTATTGACTCTGACAAGGAAAACAGTTCCTAGTGACCTTGGAGCTTTTAGCTTGGTCGAGGCCAGTCCACGGCTGCAATACCCGAAGTGGTTTCATGTCCAGAATTGCAGAGCCAAGAACCGAAATTCGGGAGAGAAAACGTATTTTAAACTAATAACTGATTAATCCTCACTGAGGAGTGACCTAACTTATGCCAAAAAAGGATTTTTAAAAACAAACTAAAATGGTGTTTACTTAACCATTTTTAACTTTACTAATAGTTTTGTTTTCAATTCTACTTCTAGTTTAAAACCTTTGTTTTAGTCTTACGTTCTTAGTTTTTATTACTAAACTTTTGTATTTTAGACATTTAATGTATGTTTTAAACTTGAAACTTTTTCGAGGACACTAAACAACCTCGATGTGATTGGAGTCGTCCACTTACAATAACTATTTATTAGTTATATTATTTATTTTTAAGGGACACTAACATCCTTGTTAGTTTACAAAAATATAGTTAATTGATCAAAACATCATTAGATGATCTCAATTCAGACGCTCACGAGCAATACTAAAAGTGTGTTTTTAGCGTATAGTATCTTGTTTATCAAAGCTTTGAAGAAGCCTGATTTTAATCCTTTTTCTTTTTTAGCTCGATTTTTATGCGTCTGTGTCTCGTATTTTATTCTTGTTATGTAGGTTATTTTAGGTAACACGTATTACACACAACTTGTACATTATAAAGTTGTATATTGAAATTCATTCGACTTGTAACTGAACATAACGGAAAATACCATCAAATCATATATTTAAAATTGAAAATCGTTGTTACAATTTATAGGAAACTTGCCATAAAATTCCCCATGACAATAAAACATTCTACCATTTGGGTTTGACCCAGCTATCTTACGATTACTCTGCAACAGCCTTTCAAAGCTATTTTTTTTTTGACAGTGCTCTGAGATAAGCATATTTATATTTGATTTCAGTTCTAGACCTTTTCTAGCTGTAATAAAACAATTAGTCTGTCAAATATTTCTTAAAACGTCTTTAACGTTCTGGTCGCATTGTCTTCACTTCCCATAGAACCAAGCATTCTGCAGCAGAACTCCGAAGAGCGTCTGTATTCAAGACACGAGTTTCATTATCTGAACGTGCCTAGTGTTGCAACAGTTATGGTAACTGATGAATTTGATTGTTGCTTTAAATGCCTGCGGAATCCTTCATGCTTCTCTGTTAACCTGGCCGCGTCCCAAACAGTCAATATGAAACTCTGGTGCGAGCTGCTGTCTTCTGATAAGTACAAAAGCCACGACAAATACCAAAAAAACGAGAATTCACATCACATCTCCATCATGGTGAGATTTGTTTTCTAATGGCCCAATATGAAGATGAATCAAATTTATACTGAGTTGTAAGGTGTTGGTAGGAGGAAAATTACACTCCCTTTTTCAAATTTACCTTACTAGAAGGCTCTGAGGATGTTACAGGAAACAATATTTCTTGATTTTTACCCCATAAAGATCGTTGAAGTCGTTTTACCGCTTTTATTTTCTGTTTGAATACAAAACGAAGTTCTTCAAATATCTTTATAGCTGTAGCGAATTTGTAAAATCGATTTTGGAGATTTTTCTCCCGTACATAGCAACTCCCGAAATCCATGATGCATATGGCGAATTCTGAATGTTGCACACCATCCAAGAAGCTTGAATTTTACAAACTTCAAACTATACGAGAGTTTGGAGGCACTTTACAACTCGAAATGTCTCTCCTCCCAACACAACCACAAAGCCATAATGCCCAACTAATATTCGTTTTCCTTCCCGATTTTGATTTGTAATGAGAGCAAGGCTTGTATATTGATCATCAGCTTATGATGTTGTTTCAGTCACCTTGTTCCTCCTCACCATGTCACAACCGAGGTTCCTGTGTGCCAAATTACAAGGACAACACATTCAAATGTATTTGCGATAAAAGTTTCATTGGAGAATACTGCGAAAAAGGTAAAAGTCCTTTGCAAACCTGATCGTAAAAATCATTTAATCAAGCTTGGCCCAACAGGGGTACTGTGTCACTGCAATTTCCTTTTTTATGTATCCACCGCTTTATTGATCCTCTACGTTATAATTCTCGTATTCACAGTACCTTTTTAATTAAATCGATTTTTAGGGGAGCAAGCTGAATCAACTTGCCAAATGAATTTATTTACACAAGACGCCCGGAAATCTCTCACGACCTCGTTACAAAATGTTCGGTAATCGAGTCTGAAATGCTGTTTTTTATGGAGATAGGAAAAATGAAAGAACCTGTTGAAAAGCCCTGGAAGCAAGGATATGAATGAATATCAACAGAAAACTCGACCCACCAATGACTACGGGTTCAGTTTTAAACCCAAGCCACACTGGTGGCAGGCTATGCTACGATCATGCGTTCGTTTATTAAAAGAACGCCTGATCGTAGGTTGTGGCGGTCGAGCGCTCTCACCGCTGCGCACCGTCAGTGCTCGAGCAAAACTATGCTGACATCAATTTATCTGTTATAGGTTTGAAATCATGCAAGGAAGTGTATGATGTTTACAAGTAAGTCCAAGCATGAGCTTTCTAATACTTTCCAATACGGTTTTTACCATCCAGTAACACTATCTCGTTTGAATACTATATAAAAGTGTTATTCCTTCAAGACAGGCTAACCACGGTAATCGCTCTTGAACAAGTGAAAGCTTAGGTTCAAATTGACAGGAGATTTATTGGGGAATAGCTATATAGGAGTTGATTAAGTTATTGTTTGCAATTAAGTAGTGTGAAATCAATATAATGTATACAACAATTAGATTATGAGCTCGAGATTTCTATCGCGTGATAGTTCGACGAGGGCGCATCCCTAGTTAACCATCATGCATAGAAATCGAGAGCTAATAATCTAATGTTTTAGAATAATTCTACTAGCCATTCAAAACTTTATCTAAGTCCCCTTTATAGACACTTCCAAAACGCCAAAAAGCGGCCGTCATTTTGTTAACAAGATCTATAATTTTTAGTTCATTTTTTTTGTAGCCCCTTTCAAAAATTCTTCATCATTTAACAGATCTAACGTGAGTCAGCTGTTTACGCTCTATGTTGACTCAAAACCAATTTCTGTTCTCTGTCACATGGGAGATTTTGGATGTGGAGATGGAGGATGGACGCCAGTTATGAAGATTAACGGCAACAAGGTACATTTAACTGGTCTTAACTATTATTCCACGAGCGCTCACTGGATATGACATGGTAGCTAGCCAACGAGGTGTGTAGCACAGAGCTGGCTACAATCACCTTAAACCGGAAAGTCACACGGTTAAAGCCCTGGGCTTATATAACTTCCAAACAATAAAAGCAAGTGACACACTCATACACTGACCCACTGTCTGGCCAGTACCTTACGCATGCGCACAGCCATATCACCCAAGCAGTGGCAGCCACAGTCGGCGGTGTTTGAGTGTGTCACTTGCTATTGCAATTTGTTATATAACTTCATATGGGGTTTTGAGTGGGTTTATAAACGGGAGACTTATATCCGGGGAGGCAAAGAAGCGGAGTAAAAATTAAGAACTCTCGAGTTCCAGGTTGCGCGTCTGAAAAATCTTTAAACCGATAAAGTATAGGATCTATGACAATTGCTGATTTGGTGCGTTAGTTAAATAACAAATGATTCCTTTTTATTCTTTCGCAGACCACCTTTCTTTACGACGCTGGGTACTGGAGCGATTATAATCATTACAACCTTCTTGGAGGAGAGACTGGGTTCGACTCACAAGAGACCAAGTTACCGACCTACTGGAACACACCATTCTCCAAGATTTGCCTTGGAATGAAGATCGACCAACAGATTAACTTTATTGTCATCAACAAGCAAGCGAACTCTCTGTACTCATTGATCGCTGACGGACAACACCGCGGCACC
>JAHPZR010023484.1:15000-25031 GCA_019787425.1 Platygyra sinensis
TCTGAAATAGATACACATATGCAGTCGTCTGGAATGTGTGAGCAGGTGCTCAGAGCAAGTCAGGGTTCCAGTTTAGGTGGAGCTTAATTAAACTCTCCTGATTCAATAGAGTGGGCTTATACACCGGTGTTTACGGTACACAACTTCATCAGCCATTCATGTAACTGACCTATTCCATTGTCATACTGCATGGTTAAAATTCCAATTTTATAACTCACAAATGCCACCTTATGTGGTTCCAAGAAATATCCATACTCACCCCAAAAAGGATGATTGGGTATTGCAGCAGTCAGGGGTGTTTCAAGAGCCAAAATGTTTTTTTTTTTTTTTTTTTTTTTTTTTCAAACTATGAATGAAACTGACTTCTGGAGGGATTAGGGGGGAGGGGCTTCAAATCCAAAAAAACTCCATGAGAGGGATATGGATGTAGTTTGGAACAACACAATAATTAGATGTGTAACAAGTATGATTATATAAGTTAAAAGCCACTTAATGCTGTACAGATCTTTGCTGTTTTTTTTTTCTTTTTCAGTGTACATGTATGTAAAGATTAAGTCTGCATATGAGCCAAGTGGCTCCCTCAGGCCAGAGCTTATCCCGATCTGGTTTGGGTGGCCTGCAGTGACTAATAGTATTTCTAGTTTCCCCTGGATGTGTGTCTACACCAGTGTTAAATTCACTGGAACCCATTGATACATCTGCTAGGAGAAAGGCACTGTGAGAGTGAAATGTCTTGACCAACAAGACATCATAATGCCCCCGGCCAGGGCTCGAACCCAGATCACCCGTTCCAGAGACAAGTGCAATAACTATGAGACGACCGCACCACCTATTTGTGTCATTGTTATTCACTAAAAAGACCATGCTGACAAGGACAGACTTTATCTCTAGACATGAGATTTATTTCCATAGTGGTCAAATGGATAAACTGCACTTTACTAAAACTTCTCCTAATGCGTGGTGAACCAAGTTCCTACCAGTCTGCCCGATAAGCAGCAAGCCTAATATGATATTTTCTTTGTTATTTTGCTAGGAATACAGCAATAACATCTATCTTGACACACTGCATGAAATGGTCTGTATAAGGACCCTTCCTCAGGTCGTATACAGTCAGTATATCTATTGGTATAAGGCAAATATAAGGATGAGGCAGGATGTATAAGGTCCGTATAATGATCAGTATATTTCAGGGTATGCCAAGAAAAATACCAGGATCTTATACACTTGTGGCAGGATTCCTTATATGTCAGTACACATTTCAGTATACATCGTGTATACTGTGTGTAACAGGAGGTATACTGGGAGGTACGTGGAAGGTGTGTATACGGAATTTTACACTTGTGGCAGGATTCCTTATATATCAGTACACATTTCAGTATACATCATGTATACTGTGTGTAACAGGAGGTATACTGGGAGGTATGTGGAACGTTTGTATACGGAATTTTACACTTGTGGTAGGATTCCTTATATGTCAGTACACATTTTAGTATACATCATGTATACTGTGTATAACAGGAGGTATACTGGGAGGTATGTAGGTTTGTATACGGAATTTTACACTTGTGGTAGGGTTCCTTCTAGCTCAGGCCACATGTCAGTATACAGTATGTATAATGGGAAAATCAAGGGGTATACTGAATGTGGTGTGGAAGGAACCTGTGCTGATTTCGTATATCTTGTGAATAATGACCACTGGTTTTCAGCTGGAAAGAAATTTGTTTTCAGCACTCTTAGTGACAGGGTTTTAGGAATACAAATCTCAGATTTGAAAATGCTTCATTATTAAACGCCATTGTTATCGATTTCCTCCCTGCTAGTTTTATTAATTAAACATTTACAAATTAAAATCTGATCGATTTCTATCTTAAACTCAACGCGGTGGAAGTTGTCTCGTGCTTCTTTAGCTTGTACTATCCAAATGAAACTAACTGTGGTATACAACAAACAGCTATTTTATATGTAAAATGTCCTCTGATTTCTAAAAAAACACAAGGATAACATGTAGGCTACAAGTTCCCTTTCCTTGGCCTCCGTGGCCACAAGGATTTAAAGTTCCTTGGCTGGAAATAACTTGCCAGTCTGCAAGTTAATGCAGTCTATTGCATCCTTCTTTCAAACTTTGAACCATTTTTTTCTACATCCTTTTTGATGTCTATAGACAATGACTAATCCTGCTTGAATTGCTGCAACCAGTTGTTTTGTCACCGAATCCCATTAATCCTTGCGTGATCTCTGTGCATCAATTGGTGAAATGCATTTCTTTGTTAATTGCAACTGTAATGTTCTCTACACTGCCTTTTATGAGCACCAGTCCACGAAGATGTTCCGTACAGAGGATGCCCTGCAGTTTGTTGTCACTTAGTGTCGTCATTGAAGGCATTATGGGGTGGTAGAAAGTCTTCTTTCGGAGACGACAGGCAGTGTTGAACACTCTGAATTTTGTTCTTCTGTTAAACATTTTATAGACTTAAATTGACATCAGAATCCAGACTGTGATCACTTCCATGCTGTACATCCTCTGCCTCGCTAGGTTCATTCCCATTTCTGTTGAATTAATTAAATGACTCAGGTTTAGTTTTATGAATGGTAGAACAGAGAATTAACTCTGAAGTGTAAATTAAAGTGTTAATTGACCCCATGAATAACCCACTGGGCGTGAGCCCTAGTAAAGGGAATCAGGGAACCACACGAGGTAAAGAAAAAAATATTTTGACCTCAGTGGGAATCGAACCCACGACCTACGGATTAGATCCACCGTTACTCTAACGACTGAGCTACGAAGTCGGACAGAGAAAGTCGAGGACGATTTAGGTGGTGAATTGTAGCGAAGAGAAAGGTACATATGAATGTGGTGCCGCGTAGCACTATGAACACAAATGGGTGGAACAGAGAATTAACTCTGAAGTGTAAATTAAAATGCTAATTGACCTCATGAATAACCCACTGGGCGTTAGCCCTAGTAAAGGGAATCAGAAAAACACACGAGGTAAAGAACAAATCTTTTGACCTCGGTGGGAATCCATCCCACGACCTACGGATTAGATCTACAGTTGCTCTGCTGTCTGAGCTATGAAGTCAGACAGAGAAAGTCGGGGACGATTTAGGTGGTGAATTGCGCTGAAGAGAAAGTCAGGGTACATATAACCTTGCATACGGTTGGCGCGCAGGAAACTTGAATTGACCAATCAGAATTCAGAAGGCGGGAAAAACTTTACTGTCCTGACGTCAATGTAAGTTTGCAGGAAAGCCATTGAAGCCAGGCAACTCTTGTCGCTGGAGATGGCACTAAATATTCACGAAAAGGGATTTAAAATTGTCAAAACCCTATCAGTTCTTAAAATGTGAAAAGCAAGAAGAAGTTTGTGTCTCCAAGCTTCTAATTTGGCGCCAAATCTGAGTCGCCGGCGTCCGGCATGGCAACTCGCTTGTAATTCATCGAGTGTCGCCAGGTAGGGTGATAGTTGTCTTATTTTGAACAAAATATCCTGTTTCTCGTCCAACTAAACCCGGAATTCTCGAGTTAACTATTAGAAGAAGCCAAAGTAACTTTAGCATTGCCTCTATTTTTGTTACCTGCGAAAAAAAGGGCTATTATCGTGTCATTTTGGCAAGACAGCTAAGTTTTGACTGCCGCTCGTACTGCGGGCTCAGCCGCCGTATGCATGGAAAGGGTTTTTTTTCTTTACCTCATGTGGTTCCCTGATGCCCTTTACTAGGGCTAACTCCCAGTAGGTTATACATGGGGTCAATTAGCACTTTAATTTACACTTCAGAGTTAATTCTCTGTTCCACCATTTGTGTTCATAGTGCTACGCGGCACAACATTCATATGTACCTTTCTCTTCGCTGTGATTCACCACCTAAATCGCCCCCGACTTTCTCTGTCCGACTTCGTAGCTCAGTCGGCAGAGCAACGGTAGATCTAATCCGTAGGCCGTGGGTTCGATTCCCACAGAGATCAAAATATTTTTTCTCTACCTCGTGTGTTTCTCTGATTCCCTTTACTAGGGCTAACGCCCAGTGGGTTATTCATGGGGTCACTTAGCATTTTAATTTACACTTCAGAGTTAATTATCTGTTCCACCCATTTGTGTTCATAGTGCTACGCGGCACAATACTCATATGTACCTTTAGTTATATGAAGTATGGCATACATGTACTAAATAGCCCATTGCAGAAACGTGAGAGCACTGGGGCGAGTTTCTTATATTGATTAGATTCTCTACTTGCACAAATCCCATAATACATCTCTTTTACCCCCCATAAATTTGCATAGGCATTGTTTTAGATTACTCTTGAGACGTGTTCATGTCCCAGGAGAAATTGCAAACAATGAGTATGCAAAAATTTGGGGGGTTAAAGAGGTGCATTATGGTATTGTGCAAGTAGTGAATTGAAAATCTAAACATCTCAGGTGAAATGCTCATGAATGAAAAGCTACCCAACCAAGTTTAAGAGTTTTCTGCGAGAAATTGTCCAAATGGGAGCCTTGCAAAAGTTGCAAAATTCCATACAAACTCATAATTTTCTGGCCTGTCTACCCAATCCATACAAACTCTCTATTTTGGGTGACAATTGAAGAGCTACCATTTTGCCCTTTTTCCTCCTCCAAATACTTCTATTCTTGGTAAAGTCTCTCAAATTTAGTTGATCTTTCATTTGAACATCTTACTTTTTCAAACAAACGGAAAAACAACCATACTCTTTCCCAGTCCTCTCACGTTTCTGCAATGGCCTATGTACATAGGTTTCTCAAACAAATGGCAAACAAATCAGGAGAGTGGAATTTTTCAGTACAAAAATATTTCCCCCCCAATATTATGTCTGTATATTAACACCTTACCTTTCAATTTGTTTTTTTTGAGTTAGCAACTCATCTCATCTATGCACCTCTTCCTTCCACTCATCAGTCAAGGCCCATGGGAGAGTATTCATTGTAGGTTTGTTATCCTCTAGATGGCCTGTTATTGCCATTGATGTCTAAGAGAAATAGAAACGTGATAAGTATATTATAATTGTAACTTAATTGTTGTTATTAAAAGCATAGGCTTACTGTGAATATACATTGTACAAGACAGTAAGGTAAAGTCTGCATATGAGCCAATGGTGGCCCATTAGGCCAGAGCTTATTCTGGTTTCTTCAGCATGAAGCAACTAGGAGTATTTCTACTCCCCCCTGGATGCGATGCTAGTCCATTGCAGGGTTACCCTCCAGCATTATCGATGGTGCCATTTACACACTTGGGTGGAGATGGGCACCGTGAGAGTCAAGTGTCTTGCCCAAGAACACAACACAGTGTGCCCGGCCAGGGCTTGAACCTGGACCCCTTGCTCTGGAGTCAAACACACTAACCATGAAGCCACTGTGCCTCCCACTGTACAAGACAGTGTTAAATGTATTATTTGATAACAAGTGACAACAGGCTGTCGACCCAGAATAAGGTAAGGTTATACAATGTATGTATTTCAAAAAAAAAAACATACATAACATGCATGTGTTGTAATTTAAATTTGCTTAATGTTTAAATTTAGGAATTTCACTGAGATACTGGTGGTTGCTTCTCAGTAAAAGTTTGGAAGTTTGGCAGACACCAACAAGAACTTTCGTCCCCTACTGGCACATACTTTATTGTTTATTAAGTAACTTGTCAAATCCAAACCAGGAGCTCTAAGACAAGGGAACTCTTACCTGTACTTTGAAGTTTTTACCATACAACCCTATGTATTTTTGGACAACAAATTATCAACTCAATAAAATGGTACCACTGTGTTGTATTTCTTGAGGACTTGTGGAGAAATTTTGCAACGTTTGATACCTAGGTTTTGACATGTTCAAGATTACATTGGTACATGTAGATGCAACCAGTCATGCATCAAATAACAAATACATGGGACAGTGTTCCAGTTAATTTTTTTTTTTTGTGGCAAGGGGTCATGTAATTTCCAATGGGGTTGCACAAGGTAGCTCCACCTAGCTACACTTAATCGCAGCTGCAGCACTACGTAAAGCTAAGGGGATAAGTTGGGGGTAGGGGGTTGTTGGGCAAACAGATAAAGGATTGACTTTCGGGAGTCTAAAAATGTTTGATATTTGACACCTCAGAATGCTTTCTGGTACAGAAAATTCATAGCAAAAGTAAACAAACTGATTTTTCCTCTCGTCAGTGTCGGGTTAGGTAGCGGTTGCTGTCGGGTTTTTGACACGAGACTCATCTCTTATCTGGAACACTGATGGGAAAATACAACGTACGTGCACTAAAGAAGCATTTTCATTGCTTAAACAGCAAGCATTTCACTAACCTCAAGGTCATAACTGCACTACAGTGCAAAGAATTCTAAATACAGTATGTAGTTTCACCCAGAAAGAATGTCAGCTATGTCAGTGCAAGTGCCTGAAACCTGAAGATTTAATTAGGGCAAATAGTATTAAAGCTACATGTACATGTACAAATGACACAACAACATACACATTCATTGTATGGTGTGCAAAGAAAGGGTTCTGCTGCTCAGGGCTGATGGAGTTTCTAATCAGGCTCATGGATTTGATCTGTAACTTGCCCAATAGGCAAGTGAAGTTTCTTACAAATATTAGGGGAAATTCAAATTGCATCATTACTGCATGAGATGAACTTTTGGGGGCCTAGTCTGTAAATTTGTTTTCTTTGCACCCTGACTATTAAATGTGTTTTTAACATAAAAAGACACAGGTTCAGAATAAACATATTGCTGGTCCTTCAGCCCAGATTGAGAAGAAGAAGTTCAAGACCTGGCCAAGCTCACTGTTTTGAAAATTCTTACATTCAGAAAATTAAGCCATGAAGCTATCAGATTGCTTTATTATACATTGAATGAAAAAAAAAATGGAAGTCATGTTTTTGCTTCTTCACTGATGGGAAGCAACACAAAGCGTGTGAACTTGACATGATTACCCATGACCTTGAGTGTCCTTGAGATGATTATTGTATGATCTGCAGTTATGACTTCACAGGCGCTGATTTCAAAAATTCACTGTATGCTTTTGGCCAATCAGAAAATAGTTAATGGGTTCAATGTATAGTAACATGGACTACTGGTATTTGGCAAAGCAGGCCAGATAAGGTCTGGTGGTGTGGGTGGCTTGGACCAAAGCAGGTTTCACTTTTTTAACAATGGATTTACCCTGTATGTATAGTTCTCATGCAGGATCATGTATACTAAACACATTTGCAGTCGAGTCCAATGGTACCCTTGATTGATATCCTTGAACGGCTCTCCATTGGCATTTTGGTTGACACTTAACACTCAATTGACATCTCGGTCTAGAGTCAACTAATTTTCCATCAATGTATACATGATGTACGAGTCGCTCGACACTTGGCTGACTATCAACCAAACATTTATCAAGTGTCAATCAAGATGTCAATGAAGTGTCGATTGAGTGTTGACCGATTGATTGATTGTTTACTGTTTGTTGATCAAGATGTCAATTGACACTTGCCCACAATGCCTTTAGTACACATGATTTTCCATGCACATGTTGTGTAAAATACATGTATCTTGTTCTATTCAGGACTGCCAATCATGTATGAGGAGCACGGGTGAAATTGTGTTATTATTACTGTATTATTACTATTATGCCTGGCTGCATTGTAAGTATTTTTCCCGCCCCATTAACTGCCCCTGGGTCTCCGAGGATGTATTTGTGTATGTTGCCACACTGTATATGATATCTCCCTTCACGGGTTGTCCTGACAAGACAACATCCTTTGGCAGTTTGGGATAAAATGAACTATAAAATTAATGTACTTTTAGCATGTTAGGAGCACATCTCTATGTAGTCTCCTTTGCTACAAATGATTTGAACATGTCTATAATTTCAACAATGTTTAATGATTTTGAGTGTATGCTGTGGAAAGCAGATCAAGACATCAAGAATATCAAGCTTGTTCGCTTTCATGACTGACTTTGGGCTACAGCTTACCTGGACATGGCTAACGTTTTCAGCAGTCATGATTTCTGCTCCCATAGGTTGTTCAAAGTCATAAAGCGTGTTGCAATTAGACCAAAGAACAAGACTATCCATCTCCTGGTGTCTGAAATTGTTCCTTGCACGATGCCGTATGCAGTTCGACGCTGCTCGCTCGATCGATTTTCACAAGCAGTCTTCGCTTATGGAGTTTCCATCGTCTTCAGTTTCTTCAAATTCCACTTCTTACCGTTTAATGAATCACTGAATTAAGATCCCTTGCCTTAAAAACTGAGGTTAAGTTCTAACAGATCGCAACAACGAATAGGTAAACCGTCTTCAACGAATCTTCACACCTTTCAAATATGGCGGTAAATCGGCAAATCAAAGACTTTTGGACAGGTACGTCATGTACGGCTCCAGGTTTGGTCTTCCCACGGCAAAGCCGCTGACACTCACTCTGTGCTGTGAGCCCAAAGCGAATCATCAAAACGAAATCACTGACATGACAGAGTCATTTTGGTCTCATTAGTATTGGTAATCATGGCTTCATAAAATTGCTCGAAAAAATCATCCTGCCGATTCCTGGGTCTGCTTGTTTTACGAAAGCGTTTCACCTGGATACATAGAGATGAAACAGTCTAACGTGCGTTGCGTAAAAAACCATTACTGAGCCAAGCCTGAGCCAAGCCGAAATTTTCCATAAAACGAATTTACATGATTCGTGTTTCGAAATTTTCCTGACAACCAAACTGAAAAAAATATTGGTTGGTAAATTTTGTTGAAGGCACTCTTTCTAATCACGCATGCGCTGATGCGTTCGGATTAACAGCGTTAACCACAATAATAGGAATCCACTGGTCGGTCTAAATAAATAGATTTTGCATCATGGTAGTTTTAACAGCTTAAGATCGGCCAGAGGCCTCCTAGAGGGTTCCAAGGTTTGCATCAAATACGCGGCAGTGTTAAATGGGTTTGGGCCCGGTGCGAGTCCTCCCATGCAGCCGGTCCTAGGGCATTCCGCTCTCAAGCTTTGCGAAATTGGTGAGTTGCGCCTCCACGTAGGTCGGTGAGATGTAAGGAGTGTTCCGCTGCGGATTTTTTTAGCACTCTATGTAAATATAAAATATAGTAGTCGGAACTGATCAAAAATGTTATTTAGTTTTCTGTTATCCATGCCTTTACTTACTTTATCGTAAATATGCATTATAATGAAATTACGCGATTCGTAAAGCATCGACAAGATGCGTTATTGATGCTTTACGCGATTCGTTAAGTATCGTAAAGATGTGTTATTGATGCCTTTACGCGATCCGTAAAGCATCGTAAAGATGCGTTAATGATGCCTTTACGCGATCCGTAGAGCATCGTAAAGATGAATTATAGATACCTTTACGCGAAAATGCGTTTAAATGTAGACTCCTGTAGGAAATAGAGCTATGCATAACGAGAGTCAAAAGAGCTGTAGTGAAGACTGATATGAATTTTAAGACTTACGTGCCTCAATGTACGATTTTGAACAGAATACACTCGATTACATTAACAAAATGTTGTAAGCTCAGTATATAGATCTTCGCGCATTGTTGACTTGAACATTCTTAGTTTCCGCGTAAAGAGAAATGAGCTCCGTGTATTAATTTGCCGTTTAAACAAAAACCCGCGCGTGCCGTTACAAACGATGTAAATGTCAGTCCTGAATTCCCTTGATACGCCACATGTGACGTACCGAGACCATTATTTTTCTTGACACGCCACAATGAACGTATCAGGAACATAGCACTCCCCAACACGTCACGTTTCCGATCTCGAGAATTTCACGGCCACGTAAATTCCACGAAATTACTCATTTCATGCAGTGCTTAATGATACGTTTTGTCCAATGCTTAAACTCGAGAGTGTACAGATGCGTTATGGATATCTTTACCCAATAGCATAAAGAAGCGTTGTTTTTTTTTTTGCAATACATAATACTTCTACGAAATCCGCAAAGAAGCCCAAAGACAGGATAATAAGACCTGCGTTTATTAGCTGTTTATCTGACTTAAAGCTTCTTCCTTTACATGCCGTCAAATTCGCTAAGTAA
>JAHPZR010023486.1:0-17500 GCA_019787425.1 Platygyra sinensis
ATTTTAGACCGTTTTTATTGATTCTAACTTGTTTGCAACGTTGTATTTTGGCGGTGACGGCGGTCCATAGTGCTTACACATTAAATAGGAGTGAACGTTCCTGGACTGCAATCTTTTACCAAGAGTGAGGCAAGACTATGTTGATAATAAAAATTATCTTTGTCAAATGCGTGGTGTGTGTGAATTGATGATTAATGAAAATTGCAGAAAATTGCTTAACTTAAGAAATATCATCCTCAGAAACCCAGGGGCTACTAGCCGGGACGATGCGATATTATTTTCGGACGAAAGTTTACTTCAAGAGCTGGAGAGCTCTCCAGCTCTTGAAGTAAACTTTCGTCCCAAAAATAATATCTCATTGTCCCGGCTAGAAGCCCCTGGTTTTCCGAGGATGAAGAAATATAACCACAGCATTTTCGTTCCCAACGCGGCTATTTTTATCCTGGAAAGAAATTTGATCAGGGGCAGATTTTGATCACGTGCCAGGCAACCACTTCTGAGCGCGTTTCACGAAATCAACAAAACAACCCTATAAATTGTAATTCTATCTCGTCCCCAGTCTTAGTCACTGCGGAGCTACATGAGAAGCATGAGCATGCTAGCAAGTCAATTGCATGATAGCTTGCGAGTCAATCGAGACGCGTTTCACAAGCTCCGACGCTTTTTCATATTTCTCGGCTAGCAAACACTGGCATAGTACGTAAGTACTAACTCTGTGCAAAACCTCTATTTTGTTGTTGTGACTCTAACGATTTCTTCCCCTTTTGCGAGCTTTCGCGCCATGCCAAGCACGGGTGAAGACACACAACCTAGCACTGAAACGATCGCACCTGTAAGCCCACTGGGCGAAAATTCTGGGCTACTGAGCCAAATAAAACGACCCACCGGGTCAAGAACTTAATATACAGGCTGCATTTGTGAAGTTGAGTGCCGACTTCGGCAAGCTGACCACTCATTTAGGCCAAATCGCTTAAAAAAGCCACATTCCCTCCAATTACGGACTCCTGTTCCCAACTGTATTTTCTGTGACGCCATTAGAGTTTCTCTCTTGGAACCGCCACAGGAGACGCACTAAGAATTTTGCAAAAAGACCACTGATGATAACGATTTTGAGAAGAAAAGGTAAGCTTTAGGTTCAAGGGTAATCAAGTGTTTACATGAACCTTGGCGAAAATTCTAAAATTAAACGAGACTTACCGGAAGTCGATGTTTGATTGGAATTCTTTCTCGTCACCAGTCAGGAACGTCCACGATTTTCCCGCGCATCGGGAATGGGGAGGTGTTCGCAGATTTGACCTAAATGAGTGGTCAGCTTGCCGAAGTCGGCACTCAACTTCACAAATGCAGCCTGTATATTAAGTTCTTGACCCGGTGGGTCGTTTATTTGGCTCAGTAGCCCAGAATTTTCGCCCAGTGGGCTTACAGGTGCGATCGTTTCAGTGCTAGGTTGTGTGTCTTCACCCGTGCTTGGCATGGCGCGAAAGCTCGCAAAAGGGGAAGAAATCGTTAGAGTCACAACAACAAAATAGAGGTTTTGCACAGAGTTAGTACTTACGTACTATGCCAGTGTTTGCTAGCCGAGAAATATGAAAAAAGCGTCGGAGCTTGTGAAACGCGTCTCGATTGACTCGCAAGCTATCATGCAATTGACTTGCTAGCATGCTCATGCTTCTCATGTAGCTCCGCAGTGACTAAGACTGGGGACGAGATAGAATTACAATTTATAGGGTTGTTTTGTTGATTTCGTGAAACGCGCTCAGAAGTGGTTTGCCTGGGCACGTGATCAAAATCTGCCCCTGATCCAAATTTCTTTCCAGGATAAAAATAGCCGCGTTGGGAACGAAAATGCTGTGGTTTATATTTCTTCATCCTCGGAAAACCAGGGGCTTCTAGCCGGGACAATGAGATATTATTTTTGACGAAAGTTTTACTTCAAGAGCTGGAGAGCTCTCCAGCTCTTGAAGTAAACTTTCGTCCGAAAATAATATCGCATCGTCCCGGCTAGTAGCCCCCTGGGTTTCTGAGGATGATATTTCTTAAGTTAAGCAATTTTCTGCAATTTTCATTAATCATCAATTCACACACACCACGCATTCAACAACGATGATTTTATTATCAACATAGTCTTGCCTCACTCTTGGTAAAAGATTGCAGTTCAGGAACGTTCACTCCTTTTTAATATGTAAGTACTATGGACCGCCGTCACCGCAAAAAAAAACAACATTGCAAACAATTTAGAATCAATTGAAACGGTCTAAAATAATGTTACTTTCAAGAAGGTCCAAATATTTCAGAAATGATGAAGTTAAAATGCACTTAGACAGGTGTCCTGCATTCAAGTAGAAAACTCAACTTGTAAATGGTTTAGACAACTCGACCACAAAACGGTACAAGGCAGACAAGGCAAAAATAGCGCAGGCATGAAAGGCAAAAATAGCGCGGGCATGAAAGGCAAAAATAATAGCGCGGGCATGAAAGGCAAAAAAAATGCGCGATGGTGGAGGCATGATTGGCAAAACGTAAAACTGGTGCGAAAGGCAAAAAAGGCCAAAAGTGCACAAAATGTGCGTACAACGGCGCGATAAAATGAGAAAGTTTTGAATTCAAAAACGTTGTCTCGCACTAGTTTTTTAATCATATTTTTTTAACAAATACAATCAGAAATGAAAGAGTCCCACCATTTTAAAGCAAAATTTAGGTGCACTTTTGAGACACCTTCTTGAACTGAATTGTTTACACTAAGAAGTTAAAAATTACACTAATGCACTTTATGTTTTGGTCCAAAAATGGGGGAAAACGGTACTTTTTGCCTGACGTGTTTTCGGAATTTTGTTACTGTTCTTCTAAAAAAATTCTTTCAGACAGAAAATTTTGCTTTTTGGGTGCACATAGATGGAAGTTTAATCCTGCAAAGTTTTACGACCACTGCTTTTAAGAATGACGAGAAATAATAAATCTAGCGTGAGACGGTTTTTGTTACGCAATTGGGTACCAACATCATGCGCGAGGCCATAAAGAAAACAAATCGGTTTCCACAGCGAGTGTCTACAGATCGAAACAATAACTCTCGATAATGTAGTTATAAAATAGGAGAGCGTTGCGTGACATCCCAAAAAACGGCTGCGAAGGAGACCACTCATTATCTGATTGCAGTAAAATTTTTTTAAAAAATCTATGGAGTGGAGATGTTGTATGTGGGCAAAGCTTTGCAGCCAGGCCTTTCAATAAGGGTGCGCCAGAAGGTAAACATACCTTTTGTTGCTTTTTCAGGTCTGCTGGAAATCTACTGTAAAAAACTGTTTTACAGAATTTGTTAGCAATTATCATGATCTGGAAGCTGTCAAAACTTCAAAATACACTGATGGCATAGCAAGAATAAAAGATACCTGATAGCAGGTTACCAAAAAATAGGTCCGCAATGCGTATTTGGGGTCTTATGCTTTTTGCTAATATGCTATTATTACTTTCGGTTGGAATTCTGTTTTCAAATGCCAGTATGTGGGAGTTCAATTGCTACAAGTGAGAAAGTAAACAAGCCCTTACAATTTTTAAGAGGGAAATGTATAGTAGAATATTGTTCACTTAATACTCACTTTATTCTCTAATAATAATTTATTTAGCTTTTAGCCCGAATGGGACATAACACAACATCTTTCAATTTAGTCCCATTTTGTGCACAATGTCCTGTGCTAGTTTAGCTCTCTGAACTTGGCACTCTTTACACATGTCAAGTGAACTTGTACATGTTGTGTCTAGAGGTTTTGCTGCTATGATGACTCAGAATGTTTAAATTCATAACTAAGCACTGTGGCATTGTCAGTTGTATTTTTGAATGGTGGGCTTCATCCAAAAAGTACAGAAGGCAGTAAGGTTTGGGTAAAAAACATGTCGCGAAGCAGCTGGGCAAGACGCACACTGTGCATCCATACATTTGTTGATGATTTTTTCCACTCTTAATCATTGTTGTCTGGGAGGTATAACAATCTCTGATATTCTCCAGTTTTAGCTGGGGAATATTGGGTCATGTGACGTGTTAAGACCAATCGTGTGCAGGTGAAATATTTGATGGATTATAATTGTATTTATACCGTGCCATAGAAAAAACAGCCAATCAAAATGCAGGAAATATGTTGTACTGTATATTTGTCAGTATTCCACCAAACCTTCCCATCGATCAGTGCAATTTAACTGCATCACACCCAACCTTCCCATCTGGCTACTATGGTATTTTCTATGGTATGGTATAAAATAGCTATGTAACCCTTTCTCATGGTATGACTGTGGAATATCCCACTTGTCACTTGTATTTTCTTGGTATTCCCAACTCACCTAAAGTATACCACTCGAAAGTGTCGCATAACTAGCAGGCCTTCTATCTCTACAATATTGTATTTGTATTTTGTCTATAATAAGGCAAAAATAAATATGTTTTCATCTTTCTCTCCTTGGGCTTATTTCATGAAGTAATGCTATAATACATATGCCTTTTTAAAAACTTTAAAACCCAGTGGAGCCCCAAAAAGAAATTACCATTTTACAACAGCAGTAGCTTCCTGACTACAGGCAGAAGTGACGTTTTGTCTGGCAATTACTATGCACACAGAAATCCAAGGCTTTGAAATATTTGATATTTTGCACTGTCTTGGCTTTGGCTCATAAAATTTAATGGGAAAAAAGTTATTTCAAGTTTCTTTCATATTTTAACCTCATGTTTGGAGTTTGGTTGCATTGTGTCATTTTTGTGTTTATAAATTTACACAATTGTCATATCTCTTTATAAAAGGGAGTATACTTATTTCCATTAAAGTAAGGACAACAAGAATACTTTATTTCACCCCATAATTATTACAAGAGAAAAAAAAAAAAATCTATATATACAACAGATGATAGGGGTGCTGGCTGCAAGTGCCCAAAATAACCTAAAAGTTAAAAATGCCAGGCAGCCAGTAGCACTTGAAAAAGCTAGAGTCAGTAGATGTTGGATCAATGATGTGAAATACTGTAGGACCTGGATTTTCCTCCACATCATTTGCAATGGGATGTAAACATTGTAGCATATCATTTGCATAAACCAAACCATGACCTCATTCCAGAACTTGTAGTATCCAACGTCAGTTAATGTTAGTAAGTAAATAAAAAGCTCTTAAGTAAAACGTCATATTCCAAGATCGGTCTTGCACACGTTAAGAGGCATCCTTGGCTTTGACAAAATTGTCGTGACAGCCGATCCTTGACCGGTATTGTTTGATTGTAATTGTTCCTACGCTAGCGGTTAATAACACAGATAACAGTAGTGCAAGACTCTTATTCAGTGCGAGCATTTTTGAGAGTACTATAGCTCTTTCAGTTTGAGGTTTAGACCACTTCGATAGTCCAACCCGATAGATACGTGCTTGTCAGAGCTTGTGAGATTACTCGTGACTCCCGAGAAAGCTTACTTGTGAGGTATGTGATGCAACCTGCACTGGATTTAAAGCCAATGAATGTGGGCTTGCGAAAGCATCTAGCTTCAGTGCAATCCGCACTAAACACAAGGCGAGTCTAGATGTATGTTACCTTTCCTCGCTGAGGAAACTCTGCTCAGCAACACCTGAATGAAATAACAAACAACAAACAAGGCAAAGCAGTGCAGTTAATTTTCGATTTGAAATGAAAGAAAGCCAATCATAAACAGCACGACAGAACAATTTTGAAATAGAACATAACTTACCTTGAACAAACACTACTAATTGCGACGTATAGTTCTTCAAAATTCTCCCAACACAGGGAAAACGGCTGCTTATACACCGTGACTACCACACGCTGGAAGCAATGGCCGACGAAACAACTTGAAAACAACTAGTACCCAGACTATTTATACTCTCAGAGATCTGTCACGTGCCTTCTCGTCCTCAAAGTGACTGACTGACATACTGACAAGATTGCCTCTGACTTAGGGCTCTTTATGCAGAGCATAAGACCCCAAAAATGATAAACTAAAATAACAAACTTGTAGTCACAATGTTGTTGAGTTTCATAAGAGAGAGGAAAGCTTTTATCCCACCCCTCCCAGCATAAGAGGGCAGTGGGGTGGAAGTTTCGTGACTAAGCCCATGGTTGATGATGCATGGGACAAGGGAGAGTAAGATTTTAGGGGAGGTGGATGTTTTGTTCAATTCTCGCATTTCATGTATGTGACATGTTGTCATCACACCTTATTTAAGACATTTATGCTTTGTTTTGGATGGTTTTAGATTGTACTTGCATGTGGTTGTTGACGTTTTTGAGGTGGTTGTTGAATTTTGGGAGGTGGTTGTAGATGGTTGTAGGTGGTTTTAGGTGGTTTTAAGTGGTTTTAGGTCATTCCATGTTTTAGTAACTACGTTTTATATATCCTTTTTAAATACTTATTATGTTGCTGCTCACTTACTATGCTCACTCTGCAGCAATAACATTCATTTGTAAGTTAAATAAAATAATTTAGGACTTTGAGTTCTTACATGGATGTTTCATTCCTGACCCCAGAGTAATAACTGGGAATTAATGCTAAGTTAACTTAAATACAATTGTTTTGCTTAAAAACTGTAAAACAAATGAAAACAATGTGGTGACTGTTTCTGTGAGACTGTACTTCGCTGAAACAACATTTTGCACTTGGCAGAATTTTTAATTGACTGTGAGTATTTTTTAAAAAGAAAGGATATTTTGAGCAATGCATGCTGGTGAAACACAGAACTTTTCCTTGAAGTAAAAAAATAATTAAGCGGCACACCGTAGCAACTTTGATAAACAATTATTTGGTTAAAGTAAGAGCATTTTACTGTATAAATAAACAACTTGTGTCAAATATAACTGGAGATATGATTTTTTCTACAAGGTCTTCAGAATGCTTTATAAACATCTCGCAAGTGACTTGCCGATGTGTGCGGAAACACAGGACTTTTAAGTAAATGTGAGCAACGAGCCATAGAAACTTTAAAAAACACTTATATGGTTAAAGAAAGTGCGTTTTACCATTTGAATGAACTATTTGTGTAAAATATAACCGGAGATGTTATTTTTTCGAGAAGTTCTACAGAATGCTTTAGACAATAAACATCTCGCAAGTGACTTGCCGATCCCACAGGCGTCCCAAGCTCACATTTAGAGAAAGCAAGGAATTATTATATATTTATTCATATAGTGTTACAGCTATGCAAGTTGGAACGTGACCTTTCATCTTACGTGGTGTTAGGTTACGCGAGAACCATTGAGAATGTGAGTGCAGACTTTGTATGGGGAATAAAATATTGCTGATTTACAACGCTAAATAATTTGAAATATCCACATATTTTAAGCAAGATGATTAAAACAAACCTACCTTTTGTGTGCCCGTTGTGCTTTTTCGTTATTTTCGCTGTTTTGGGCGTTTTATGCCACTACTGTTCTTCCCTTCATAAGATGGAGTCAAGCCAGCACACTCGGATTTCGACCGTTGTCAACTCGGAGGCGGTTTGCATCCAGAAAGTCCATCCGATCGGAAAATGTTCGCCCACAGTTATGGCTCTATGATCCTTGTGTAAGACAGCCAAGACGGTCGACGTAGCAACGACAGATACGAGTTACGATTTACGAGTTTATTGACAAAATAATGGAGAATAACAACAGGAACAAGGAACAAAACAAACGGGAACGAGTAACACAAGGGCTATTGAGAAAATAGCATGTGAACTACACCAGTGCTTGACTTGAGTACTTGAGTATAGCTCAGAATAAACCAACTGATCAACTGAATTTGGCGAGCAAGTGGTAGTCAATTTATTACAGATTTGAGGAAACTGTAGGAATTACTCTAAACCAAATAAGGCCAGGGAGTGTATTGTATTTGCCCACAAATACAGGATTTACCTAAGGGAACTAGGAGGTAACTTCTCCTACACAACAGGATTTAGCTAAGGGAAGTGTGTGGGAATGAATCACAACCACAACCTAAAATAGGTGTGTAAGGAAACCAAAGTAATGTAGGAAAATAACTCAAATAGCAAGAAGAATAATGTTAAACACTAATAAAATGCTTTGAAAATAAGAACCATAAATGAACTAAAGTGACTTTGTCACACTTGCACCCACACAAATGTCTCTTCCTCAAAAATCTTCGCGCATTACGCTGAAAATGAGCATTTTCCACAGCCGATTCCACGATCGCTTCTTTATACAGCACCTTACAGCCCGGGCTTACGGCATGTAACTTTACAGTAAATTACAGTAAACTTCCGGTTGTGTGTGTTACATCTCGACACTATTGAGATCGATTCAATTGATCCCTAAAGAAAACGTGAACCTTTGCCACTTTTTAGTCTTTCATGAAACGATTCGCTGTCGATTTCGACGGGTCTCTTTGCCTTTGATAACATTGCAGTGATCGCAGTCGTGCTCGAAAGTACTCGTGGAAAACCCCGCAGTATATTCAAATCGTGTCTGTTGTTTATCTCTTGTTGCGTCACCTCGCTATGTCATTGGTTGATTGGGACAATGGAGCAAGGCGATAGTTGACTCAGGGGATGGGGTAAGTGATGTACATTAATTGACTGTACCACCCCGGATAGCGTGAAATTTGACCTTGGGCCCAAGCCTATTCCACAGCCGTGTCCGACCAGAGCATCACACGGTGCTGTATAAAGAAGCGATCGTGGAATCGGCTGTGGAAAATGCTCATTTTCAGCGTAATGTGGGAAGATTATCGAGGAAGAGACATTTGTGTGGGTGCAAGGATCATAGAGCCATAACTGGGGGCGAAAATTTTCCGATCGGATGGACTTTCTGGACGCAAACCGCCTCCGAGTTGACAACGGTCGAAATCCGAGTGTGCTGCCTTGACTCCGTCTTATGAAGAGAAGAACAGTTGTGGCATAAAACGCCCAAAACAGCGAAAATAACAAAAAAGCACAACAGGCACACAAAAGGTAGGTTTGTTTTAATCATCTTAAAATATGTGGATTTTTCAAATTATTTAGCGTTGTATATCAACGATATTTTATTCCCCATACAAAATCTTATAACGCACTCAAATTCTCAACGGTTCTCGCCTAACCTAACACCACGTAAGATGAAAGGTCACGTTCCAACTCGCACAGCCGTAACGCTTATATGAATAAATATATAATAATTCTTAGCTTTCTCTAAACATGAGCTTGGGACGCCTGTGCTGATCCATGCTGAATTACAGAAATCTTCCTTGAAGGAAAAAATAACTAAATGTGAGCGGCGCACCGTAGAAACTTTGATAAACAATTTTTTTGTCAAGCAAAGAGCATTTTACCATTGGATGAGTGATCTGTGTCAAATATAACAGGAGATAAAATTTTTTCGACAAGGTCTATGGAACGCTTTAGACAATAAACATCTCGCAAGTGACTTGCATGTGCAAAAAATCTTCCTTGAAGTAAAAAATAACTTACTATACATGAGTGGTGCACCATAGAAACTTGAATAAATAATTTTTTTGTCAAGCAAAGAGCTTTTTACCGTTTGAATGAATGATCTGTGTCAAATATAATAAATTGGAGATATAATTTTTTCGATGAGGATCAATCTTAAGAATGTTAAATTCAGACAAAATATTTTGCAAGCGACTTGCCGACAAGTGCGAAACACAGATCTTTCCTTGTAAAAACATAAAGTTCAGGTGTTAAAATAGGGATTTCAAGTAACTGTTTCAATTTTCTTCCCATTTTTGGAAGCCTATTAAAATCAAGCAAGTGTCAAAGAAACGGTAGTTTGTTGGTGAATTTGCCAAGTGATTGAAAACTTGAAATATGATAGCTTTCATTGATCAGCATGATGTTTTAACAATACAGTATGCAAATTTCACTTTTCCATAAAAACAATGTCTTTTGTTTGACCAACAATGCTTCATATAAAGAAACTTATGGGAATGCATAACAAAGAGATATATACCACAGATATGTATGTATAATTATATACATGCGTATGTGCGCATATTGACATATGGAGGACATATGCATATATGCAAGACATGAGTGTATAATATGTGTATGCATAGTTTGGAAACTTTACGGACTTCTGTTTGCAATATTTTCTGCGACGCCATTAGAGTTTCTCTCTTGGAACTGCCCAGGAGCCGCAGAATTTTGCAAAGACCGCTGAATGATAACGATTTTGAGAAGAAAAGGTAAGCTTTAGGCTCAAGGGTAATCAAGTGTTTAGAAGCTTGACGAAAATTACAATTTGTAGCGTTGTTTTGTTGATTGCGTGACGCGAGCTCACGGCTCAGAAGTTGTTGCCTAGCACGTGATCAAAATCTGCTGCCATCAAATTTCATTCCAGGATAAAAATAGGCGCGGTGGGAACGAAAACGCTGTGTTTACTTCTTAAAGGAGCACTGTCACAGGTGTTTTGCTGTTTTCAGCTTCATTCGTTGCTGAAATCTTTACCTGGTACCTTTACTCGTTCCCAAAATGCTCAAATGGACTAAAAGAAACATATCAAATGAATGTTGGCTCAGAGAGCAAACCATAATGAATTTCTGGCAATATTTTCAAGGAATGGCTCTAGAATTTGGCTAGTTTTTTCAAATTTCAATCCATTTGCATCCTTGCTATGCTAAGTGATAGGCAGCAATAAATGGTTTCAGTGTAGTGATAAAGTCCTAGGTAACACTGAAAACTGCATATTATTTTTGGGTTTCCATTGATGCAGGAACATATTTTAGCAGTGTAAAATGACACTAAAATACCGTGACAGTGCCCCTTAAAGTTTAGCAATTTTCTGCGAGCATTTTTTAGTTTGTCTGTACAAAACGTAACTCAACAACGATATATTTGTTAAAACTGTAAAAATTGTATGCGAAAACTGAGAAGCCGCATATTTCTACCGCGTAAACGAAACCAGCATTTTTCATGCTATATAAATCCAGGTAAATCTCTGTTTTCGGCGAAACATGCTAGTTGGGCGCCGCCGCGCTAAATGAAAAGTGTTACATTATTAAAAAGAAATGGATAAGTAAGTAAAAAAAAATACTTGTTGTATGAATGTGTCCAACGCCATACCAGACGACATCAAACATTTTCAACAAGCGGAACCTGAACATTATTTTGGTTGTACAAACTGGCGACTTAAAATTTGCACCTGGCGACTATATTTTCGCCAGTTAGTTGCCAAAAGGCGACCTAACAATTTTTTTAATTTCGAGCCCTGCCACTCTATGTGATTCTCAAGGCACATACAATCTTTATTTCTCTAACTGTGCTATTAGCCACCCTTTCAGTAGCTCAAGCAAAAAAAATTCACTGTAAACTTCATTGATGTTCAGGTGCCTTTATGGATGCAGTGAATTGTTATTGTTGTTGTTGAGATGTTAATTGACCTTGCGATGCTACCGTTTTACAGAGTTTAAAAATATATTAAATGACATGGTCAAGATAGCAATTTTATAATCAAAGGAAAGTGGGCCCCAACAATTAAAAGTTTTCTTTGGATTCCTTTCCTTTTATCACGAACAAAGCAAATCTCTTGTCCATTACGTTTTTCACTGAAATTAAAATGAAACCAGAAAAATTGATAATAGCGATCAAAATCAATAAAATTAATGAAAATCAAGGAAAATCAATACTAACAATTTAATTGGTGATCGATTTCATCAATTTGTGATATTAGTCTATGAATTAATATCTATTATATAGATATTATCTATTGTATTGATTATTCGTTTTCATCGATTGGGCATGCTGGGAACTAATGGAACAAAATTGTTTTGTTTGACTCCTTGTGCTATACAAATATGGTGAAAAAAGCATCATAGTGTTTCATTTGTTTACACATGCAGTCTTTGTGGTTCAGTGTGTGATTTAAACGAAAGTTGTCTTTGCTCACAGATCATGCAACAAGAAGAAAAGGACACTTTTGATTGCTGATGAATTTGGCATTCAGAAGCAAAAACCGGTGGAACCCAGGCTACATTTGTAACTACACCATAGTTCGATTTTTCTTCATGGATTTTTCCTACTTGTACTTCATTATTTGGAGATGGTTTATAATTGCTACATAATCTGCTACCAGACTGTTTAAGTGATTGAAAGGCTTTTTTTCTGTTGGTGTCATGTACACGCAAGTATGTGATTGTTATAATAGTGTTAATGAATTAGGTTTATACAACAGGACACAACAGTACATGTACTGGTTACGTTACGTAACACATAATCCCAGAGAAGAACCTTAAAAAGTCAAGTTGCATGCATGTTTGGATTATTGGAATTGTGTAACTCTAGTTTTAGTGAGAAAGCATTAAAGTTTGGTCGGCCATTTTATCCATGGAGTATGCCTGGAGATGAAGAACCAATGAATTTGATGGCACAACAAATTAAATGGTAGTAGTGACTTTTTCACTTATCAGTCGAGTGAAGGGCTTTGGACTGGGCTTGGACCAGAAGCATTATGTCAAGCACATGGAAATGTTGTGTGAGGTCAACAATGTGTTGGAAGCGAAAAAAGTTCCAACAATACTTACCTTAATCGGCAATAAGGTGTGTGTTACTTAGAAGCATTGTATCTCCAAGAAGGCCTAAAGATTTGCCTTTAAGGAAATCCTGGGTAATTAACCGCGCTGCGCGATTCTAGTTCTACACGGGATTTATTTATTTTTTTTTATAGTTTTGTCAGTGACCAGGACCAAACTTCCGCTCGACTAGACATTGAGTCACTCAACCTGTGATGTTTATACGTCAAAAACTGCTGAAACATTAATACACGGAAAATGTTACGGATATTGTTTGTTTATTCTGCTTCTTTATTGGGTGAAACAAATTTTAATTGCTTTATTGAAGCGTTGGGTTCAAAGGGAATATTACGTACGCTAAGAGAGGTATTGCGTCAGCCACGTAATGCGCTGATGTTGCAAGTTTCACTTTCGCTACGTGACAAATAACATCCTGCTTACTTCAAGTTTATTCCACCAGAAGTATCGGTCATTAATTTATTTGCAAATTTGCAAGTATTTCTTGTGGGATTAGGCAATTTAAGTGAATTCTTGGGCTTTCTCATCGAATTGAATTAAAAAAGCTGTCGTTTATAGCGTTGCTATCAAATTTCATTCCTGTCCAGACATATCCTAAAGAGAGTTCCAGATTAAGACCATTACGGCCGATTGTGCAATTGGAAATTTCATGACCCCTACAAGGGGGTTCGAAGTGATGGTGCAATAAGAGGCTTAAGCAGTTCCTGTGTAGTGGTTGTCAGTTGTGCTACAGATTGATCAGTTGATTGCATGTCTATAGTCATCAGTGAATCAACAAGGACTGCTTGCAGACAAGAAACCTGAAGGTAGATGTGCGGGTGATTTTTTACCATTAAGTCATCATAGAGATGAACGATGGCGCAATAACATAGTTTGTGTCGATCAAGTGATATGGTGTCTACAGTTATGAATGAATCATCAAGGAATGCTTTGGAATGTGCACTGCGTTGTGACTGTAGTGCTGGAGAAACAACTAAATTCATTATTGTGTGTGAAATACATTATTTTGGCTTTATTGGAGCGTTGGATTCAAGGGAATATTATGTATGCTAAAAAAGGTATTAAGTCAGCCACATAATGCTCTGACGTTGCAGGTTTCACTTTCGCTATGTGACAAATAATGTCCTTGTTACTTTGCAACTTTATTTCGCCAGAAGTATCGGTCATTAATTTATTTGCAAATTGCGAGTATTTCTTGTGGGATTAGGCAATTCAAGTGAATTCTTGGGCTCATCGAAGTGGGTGAAGAGATTTAAAGTAAAATTAAGTAGTTGCTGAGGTAAACAAGAACTTGCCAGAACTTGTAGGGGGAAAACCGTAGGAGTTCTAAAATTAGCTGTGTATAGCATTAACTGCGGGTTGTGTGACTACCTTGACTACTTGGCTAGTCCTTTACTCATAGCCCCAAAAAATTTGTTCCGACTTTTAAGGAAGGAAGCTGTTTATCAATAGTGTTATTAATAGCTTGATACTTGTTTTCTTTTCTATCATTCATGGGCATGTCCCAAGCGAGTTTCCAGATTAAGACCATTACATAATCATAGATTTCACAACTGCTACATGTAAGAGCGATGGTGCAATAACACAGTTTGTGTTGATCATGTGATGTGGTGTCTACAGCAATTAATGAATCATCAACCACTGCTTTGGAATGGGCACCGCGTTGCTACTGTAGTGCTAGGACTGAAACAGGTAAATTTTAAAGCGTGGTTATGAGATCTACGATCTTTCTTGTTTTTTTAGTTTTGTTGGTGACCAGACCAAGACTCTGCTCGGCCAAGTCTTGGTCAGGACTTTGAATCATGCAACCTGTAATGTTTATTCACCAAAAGCTTTTGAAACATTAATACACGAAAATGTTACACATATTGTTTTCTTTATTGTGTCTGAAATATCTTTTTTTGGTTTTATCGAAGCGTTCGATTTGGAGCAATAAAGCGCGTCAGAATGTGCAAGGATTATGTCTTTGGTAGGAAATAACCACTGTACTAAAAATAGCCGTGGACAGCGTCACTCTTGAATTATGTGACTCGCGTGACTACTTTACTAGCTCCTTCCTCGTAAAAAAAATTGATTAAATTCAATCGTGACTTTGAGGAGAGAAAGTTGTTGTTTATCGTGTTGGTATCAAATTGTTCGTATCGTTCATGCCCAGACTTATCCTAGAAAAAGTTCCAGATTAAGACCATTACGTCTTCGAAGATTTCACAACAACTACAGCTTATGGTGCAATCGGCTACAAGGGGTAAACAGCTCATGCGTAGTTGTTGTCAGTTGTTGTGCTACAGATTGATCAGTCGGTTGCGTGTCTATAGTCATCAATGAATCAACAAGGACTGCTTGCAGACAAGAAACGTGAAGGTAGATGTTCAGGTGATTATTTTTTTTTACTGAGTGTGAAATACATTTTTTGGCTTTATGGAAGCATTGGATTCGAAGGGAATATTACATACACTAAAAAAGGTATTATGTCAGCCACATAATGCGCTGACGTTGCAGGTTTCACTTTCGCTAAGTGACAAATAATATCCTGCTTACTCTGCAAGTTTATTTCACCAGAAGTATTGGTCATTAATTTATTTGAACATTTGCGAATATTTCTTGTGGGATGAGGTAATTCAAGTGAATTCTTGGGCTCATCAAAGTGAGTGAAGAGATTTGAAGGAAAATTTAGTATTTGTTGAGATAAACAAGAACTTGCGAGAACTTGCAGGGGGGAAACCCTAAGCGTTCTAAAATTAGCCATGGATAGCATAAACTTCGGATTGTGCAACTACCTTGACTACTTTGCATGTCGTTTATTAATAGCACAAAAAATATATTTTGACTTTTAAGGAAGAAAGCTGTTTATCAATAGTGTTGTTAATAGCTTGATACTCGTTTCCTTTTCTAACAGTAGATGACAGCGGTGACTGTCGCGTTTCACGAGCTGAACGTTAGCATAAAGTTTAAATGTTATGTTTCACGAGCTGAACGTGCACATATTAATTCCTCACAACGAGAGGTTAGGCCACCTGTGCCACACATAGTGCTGAGACTGAAACAAGTTAACTTTAAAGCGTGGTTACACGACTTGAAAAATCGTCTTGGTTTTTAGTTTTGTCGGTGACCAGTACCAAACTTCCGCTCGGCCAGACTTTGAATCACGCAACCTGTGATGTTTATACGCCAAAAACTGCTGAAACATTGATACACAGAAAACGTTACAGATATTGTTTGTTTATTCTTCTTCTTTATTGTGTGAAACAAATTTTTTTGGCTTTATTGAAGCATTGGGTTCGAAGGGAATATTACATACGCTAAAAGAGGTATTGCGTCAGCCACATAATGCACTGACATTGCAGGTTTCACTTTCGGTACGTGACAAATAAGATCCTTTTTACTTCGCAAGTTTATTTCGCCAGAAGTGTCGGTCGTTTATTTTTAAATTTATGAGTATTTCTTGTGGGATTAGGCAATTTAAGTGAATTCTTGGGCTTTCTCATTTAAGTGAGTTAAGAAAACTGTTGTTTATAGCATATCCTAAAGAAAGTTCCAGATTCAGACCATTACGTCATCAGAGATTTCATAACAACTACGGCTGATTGTGCAATTGGAAATTTCACAATGGCTGCAAGGAGTTTCCTTGTGATGGTGCAACAGAGGCTTAAAAAGTTAGCGTGTAGTCCTTGTTGTCAGTTGTTGTGTGACAGATTGATCAGTTGATTGCGTGTCTATAGTCATCAGTAAATCAACAAGGACTGCTTGCAGACAAGAAACATGAAGGTAAATGGGCGGGTGATTTTTTACCATTACATGTATGTCATTATAGAGATGAATGATGGTGCAATAACATAGTTTGTGTCGATCAAGTGATATGGTGTCTACAGTAATGAATGAATCTTCAAGTAATGCTTTGGAATGTGCACTGCGTTGTGACTGCAAGCTGTAGTGTTGGGGAAACAACTAAATTCTTTATATTGTGTATGAAATACATTTTTTTGGCTTAATTGAAGCTTTGGATTCAAGGGAATATTATGTACACTATAAAAGGTATTACGTCAGCCACATAATGCGCTGACGTTGCAGGTTTCACTTTCGCTATGTGACAAATAATATCCTGTTTACTTTGCAAGCTTATCTCGCCAGAAGCACCAGTCATTAATTTATTTGCAAATTTGTGAGTATTTCTTGTGGGATTAGGCAATTCAAGTGAATTCTTGGGCTCATCGAAGTGAGTGAAGAGATTTAAAGTAAAATTAAGTATTTGCTGAGGTAAACAAGAACTTGTCAGAACTTGCAAGG
Organism: Platygyra sinensis; assembly: GCA_019787425.1. Lineage (NCBI taxonomy): Eukaryota > Metazoa > Cnidaria > Anthozoa > Scleractinia > Merulinidae > Platygyra > Platygyra sinensis. The sequence continues at coordinate 16,775 of JAHPZR010023486.1, forward strand.
CTCTTATTAGAAGCCGGGACCCGGGTACCTGCACCTGTATACTCTGAGCACAGTATCCGCCTTCGCCAAAATGAGGTCTCAAGTAGACAAACACGAAATCAAAAGCCATGCTAACTGAAACTTCTTTTCATTGCTTTTCGGCCTTGCTAGGGGAGTCTAACCAGGAATTTCATCTCTGAATTACAGTTCTTTTCTTTGTGAAAACTAATATTTCTGTGTCCGGATAACCAAAGAATATCTCAAGCAAAGTGATAAATTTCGAAGTTTGATCGCATTGCACGAAACGCATTGCCTACGTTAACAAAGTAGTTACCAGGACCTACCTTCTCATGCTGTTACATAACATTTGCATGTGACATGAAACTCTATGATCTATATAATGTTTGTTTCAGTTATTATAATGTAAATCAGAAAAGCAAGTGTGGCTCACTATCTAGCAAACTACTGTAAGTAATACACCGGTAAGCCAGTGAGTTAGGTTTCATCATAGTTAGTTGCATACTGTTATGTATAATTTTAGTAAATTCCCTGAGGCTGGAAACAATTACAAAATTAGTTACTTTATTGGTTACTTTATTCATGAAGTCACTTTGTGCATGTCAATTAAGTAAATTCAATACAGCTGTAAACAGTTACAACATTGCTTGTCATGAAGTTACTTTCAATTGTGCTAGTATAAGTAAAAGCTCCGTAAATTATTCACAATTTTCGTTTGCAATACGAGGG
>JAHPZR010023486.1:25000-27500 GCA_019787425.1 Platygyra sinensis
CATCGATTGTCGATTGATATTGATTATCGATGATAATCGATGTTTAAGAAATAGAAAACATGTACCGTGTTTCTATCGAGTTATACAAACATGAGTGGAAGTTTGGGAGAACGAGAAATGCTGTGGGAACACGAGCCGCAGGCGAGTGTTTCCACAGCTTTTTCGAGTTCTCCCAAACTTTCACGAGTGTTTGTATAACTCGATAGAATCACGGAGTACATGTTTTCTATTTCTTTTAGAAAACACAACGACAAGAAAAAGGAAAACAACTTGTTAACTTTGATTATCAAAATGTAAATTCTCTTTGCTCGCGCCATCACTACGTCAACAGCGCACGCTAGTTCTGTGTCTCCATCGAGTTATACAAACACGATTTTTAACCAATCAGTGCGCGTGATTTCTTAGGACTGTTTTCTAAACTTAATTGATCGATTCCCATGGATTATCGATTAATGTTGATAATCGCTAACAATCAATAATCACAAAAATTTTTGTGATGGATTGTTCGTTGATTATCAATATCAATCGATTAATTAATATCGATTGTCATTGATTGTTATCGATTGTCATCGATTATCGATTTCATTGACTGTCCAGGCCCTGAACCTAGACGGTGAAATTGTTTTTTTTTTTTCGTATGGTCAGCATTTTTGTTTGTTTGACCTTGCAAATTAGAATAACTTGGCTGTGGATACTAAAACAAACCATCTCAGCTCCTGGCAAGAGATTTTATGCATACGAACAAATTGTCACATGTGATGCGAAGACCTTGATGTGTAAACATCGAAGCGACCTGTGACTGTGCTGAATAAACGAAAACATCTTTCACGATACAAAATGTACGCTTTCAATCTGTTCTCAAACATTCAGCAATGGAAAGTGATCGAGGGAAGTTTGTTTACCTGTCAAGTAGTTAATTACCTACATCTATGGAGCGACTTTCCCAAAATCATTGTTTTTCTCATGATAAAACTTTCTGGAAGGGTATTACTAGAATATTCACTTAGTAAATCCCCAGATGATTCACGCATTTAAATGCCGAGTTTAAGTAACATTTTTTCTTTTCATTCTGATTTATCAACAGCAAAAGATAAAGCAGATGAACTGCTTCTTCTTGTTATTCAATAAATACATGTTAGCGATGCAATGGGTGTGTTTGTAACATGATCTTTATTAGCTTTGTGCAATATGTTAATTTTCCGTTGTCGGCTCATTGCTTTTTTAGACTCTTTCTCTTTCATAACAATGAAACACAAAGAAAGGTTTAATAGTCCTGAATAACAAAGACATATCAGACGCCCATGTAAATGCGCATATACGCGTGTAGATGTACGCGCATGTGCATATAACTATATGCGTATGTGCGTATATGTATACGTGTATGCAAGTATAAGCATACGCCTATGTGCGTAAGCCATACGTGTATGTGCAGTTAACGTATATCTGAGTGGCACTGTAGGTTTTCTCAGATGTATTCAGTAAAGAAGATTGAAGGTGAATCTAAGTCGGGTTTTTGTGTGCCCAAAGGTTAGTGTTGGAAGTTTCATAAAGGCTTCAGGTGTGTGGAATGTCATTATAAACATTCCTGCCTACTCTGTCAGAAAGATCATCCAATGTTGAAGTACAACAATTTTTGTCCCTCCGATGGAAAACCTCTTGCTGCCAAGCATTAAAAACCCATTTAATAATTTTTGTCTTTTTTATAAATTAGTTTTGCTGCTAAATACCGTATATTTAAGGACCAAACTGAAGTTTCATTACTTTTCTGGTAATAATCATCTATATCTCCCTTTATAGAAATTAAGAACCTAATTGATAACCTACTTACTTAATAGCCTACCCTGGGTGCCAGAGGTTTTTATCTCGTTGGGGGCGACAGCATTGAGCGGCAAAGCCGCGAAGGCGAGTCGCGAAGTGGCGAGAAAAAAAACCTCTGGCACCAACAGATAACAACCTCACTTCCATGCTGACGCCAATTTCCTTTGATTGACATTCGCAGTCATAACAAGCCACTAATTATTCAACGTATGGAGTTCGGCACAGAAACAAAAATAAAGCTTGCTTTTGGATAATTTCAGTCTTAAAAGCCAGCAAATGGTCCCAAATTACTCTCTGTATCCTTAGAAATGTCCTGACTTCTATCTCTGAAAGATTTTGCCCCAATTTTGAGCAAATAAACATCCTTCCGTGATGGGCCGCCATTTATTTATTTAGTTAACTCGACAAAACTCTCCTGAGGTAAATCCGGTTTGGTCAAGATCATCACGCACTTAACCAATAGCAGCCCTTTTAAGAAACGTTTTTTTTAACCGACTAATCAGATTTCTAGGGTCAAATCTTGACTCTGGAGAAATAAATGGCAATGTAATTGGATTGGCGCACTCAAAAGACTTAACTGCCTGAGCCAGAGGTCTCTCGCCGACAAGCACTACTCGCTCTGACGCTCCTCGCCCATGGTGAGGGAGAAGACCTCTGGTATCCAGGGTATTAATAGCCTAAA
>JAHPZR010023486.1:32500-34875 GCA_019787425.1 Platygyra sinensis
CTTCTGGGTGGACTCCTCTACCGTCTTGTCCTGGATAAAGACCCCATCACAAAAGTTTAAGCCCTTCGTATCAGCAAGAGTAGCAGAGATACAAGAAAGTGACGGAGTTGATGACTTCCGCTAAATCAGATCAAAGAGTAATCCCGCTGACACTCTCACAAGAGGAACCGCACCATTACGACTTACAGATTGGCTAGAGGGACCGTCTTTCCTCCAATTGCCCGAAGCCAAATGGTCCAGTTTTCGAGCTGAAGACCAAAGTATTCTTGCAGAAGGGGCTGAAGTCTTAAAGGAAATGAAAACCTCAGAGAAGGCTGACACTTCCCCGAAACAGGAAACAGACAAAGTAGATGTTAACGCGGTGAAACATAAAGCAGCCACAACAGAAGCTAGCGCCAAATCAGAAGAGGATAACCCAATTTTTCAGCAGTTACTGAAGTCCTGTTCAACATTTCTAAAGATGCGGAGAACACTCGCATACGTTTGCCGTTTCGTCCAAAATGCTAGAAAGAAGAATGCAAAGACAGGCCCTATCACCGTTCAAGAATTGAAAGAGTCTGAGAATCAACTTTTCAAGTGGACCCAACTACACTTAGATCAATGCGTCATTGACAAGAAGTTGATTCCAAGCCTGGAGGAAGATGGTCTAATTCGAGCTCATGGACGACTCGAAGATGCCAGATCGTTGCCTCAAGAAATGAGAAACCCGGTAATCCTATACCACGCCACCATCCACTTGTCAAGCTGCTGCTAAGTCATCTGCACAACAAGCGTGCGCATTGTGGATACAAAAGTCTAATTCATGAAGCCAGAAGAAAGTACTGGATCATAGGGCTCCGCAGTATGTCCAAAGCTCTCACTGCAAAGTGCATCACCTGCAGGAAACTTCGAAAGAAACCGCTGGACCAGCTAATGGGGCAGATTCCGTCTTTACGAGTGGCAGCAGGTTTTCCTCCTTTTTCCAACACCGCCATTGACATGTTTGGACCCGTGCATATTAAGCTCAATCGGAAGACTCTGAAAGAAGCCCAGGGCAGTTCACTTAGAACTTGTTAATGACAAAACATCTGATGCTTTTTTGATGGCGTTCCGCCGTTTTGCGAGTTTGCGTGGTCATCCGAGTGTTTGTTGGTCGGACTGTGGTACAAATTTTGTAGGTGCACAAGCTTATTTAAAGGAAATTATGCGGAACTGGAACATTCCTAAAATTCAAACTGTTCTCTCCGAGAATTTCTGTTGTGATTTCAAATGGCTATGGAGTATACCACACGCAAGCCATCAAAATGGTGTTGTGGAAACTCTCATCAAGTCTGTCAGAAAAGGTCTTGATGCTACCGGCAAGAATCGAGCCTTTACCGAAGAGCAATGGAGAACCTTTCTATCGGAGACAACCTACATCATCAACGGACGTCCTTTGTACCCAAGTTCTAACGACATCTGGGAAAGTCCACCCATCACACCAAACGATATCCTTATAGGTCATCACCTTCCACCACCTCAACCAGAGCCTGAAGAAAGGATCAACCCCAGACATCTTCTAAGAAGTACCCAAGATCGGGTGAATGAATTCTGGAAATGCTAAATGAGGTACTTCGCACCAAATCTCTTACCACGAAACAAGTGGTTCCGTACCAGAGAAAATGTTGAATTTGATGATTTAGTTTTGGAGTTGGACCCGAATCAGAAACGATCACGATGGAAACTGGCTCGTGTTGTTGCCACGTATCCAGGAAACAATGGCCTGGTCAGGAAGGCGAGAATCAAGACCAGTGTGGTGAATATGACAGACCGATCGACAAGTTGTCTCTCATAGCAACTAAAGAGGAACTGAATTCTTAATTAAGTCTAGTCGGAGAAATAGTAAACACTAATGCTGTTTTCTTATGTCAGTTATCATTGAAGACTATCGCGTTGTAGTCGTTGCTCAATTAGAACTAATTAGTTATGCCTAATTACCGCACTGGGGCGGAGTGATTTGCATGTTCAATCACGTGTAGCGAACATTCTGGAAATCATGTTTAGTATACGTAAGCTCTTGCGAAATCGCCTCGACAACGTGAGGCGGGAAAAATACGTCAGGTGACAAGTGATTTAGAAGGAAGCAATTTATTCCGTAACGACATTCGAAGTCAACCATCGATCATAAGCGAAAGAAACCATCTTAAACCATAGCGAATCGAGGGATCCGACTCAGGAACACAAATTGTAAGTAGCGAAACCCTGTTGTAGATTCAAATAAGAATGTAAATAGTAATCTAGCAATTTATTTTAATTTCAGTTGACTATATACGATTACCTGATAATTTTGGATCCCTGGTAGCTTAATCTTGAAGCAAGTAGCACCTTCAATCATAGGAGCGAATCAAATAATCTTC
>JAHPZR010023489.1:0-24375 GCA_019787425.1 Platygyra sinensis
ATTCAAACGCGTTCACTTCCTCGTGGAACTCGTCGTCTTTGGTGTACATGTTCGGGTTTCGTCGATTTCGACCTGCGCTATCAACTTTAATGCCAGCATTGCTGAATTCCCATCGATCTGAGCATGTCACACCCAAAACAACGACACGCACTTGATGCCATAAGTAAACCTTCTGGTGTCGTTTCTCTTCATCGACGGCCCACAAACGAGCAAGAAAAAGAATTGATTGGATGGGGTGACGAAAGGCGATAAACTAAACAGGTTTCGGCATCAGGTTTCGCTATCCACCTCGATGTAACCAATTAAATTTTATTTTTTTAAGGCTTTAGAGTATTTCGTGTTAACGTGAGGCAATTAAGAAAAGTATTATGCAGCCATAACAACCGATATCGTTTTTACAAGCACGTCCGATAAGGACCAAGTCTGAGAAGCACATTGATATCGTATTTTAGCCTATTTAAGGTATGATAAAATCGAGAAAGAAATCTTCAGAATTATAATTATACGTTCTTTTATAAATGTTGAGGGCGTGAAGTTAAGATATTTTTCACGTCGAAGTTATTAGTGCGATTTGAGAATATTTCTTTTTGTTTATACATTAATAATTTTGATGTCTTAATAAAAATAACACAATGATGACACCTCTTATTGACTGGGCAATATATTTACATCGAACTCAAAAGCTGATAATCATATATGAAAATGTAGATAATAGTTATTTTTCATGATTAACGCTTTTTCATTAAATATTTTTGAAGTAACTTTTTGATAACTTTAAGCTTTTTTTTAAATTGGCTTGTTTACCCAGGCATAGACGCTGACACGAGTCAGTTGTACTGAGCCGCTTGGAGATAAAGTGTCTGGGTGGCGAATGGAGGGAAAAGAGATGGCCTGAAATACGTTAAATGTTCAAACGATACTAAGTACCGTACCTTTAGCCAAAGAGGTTTATAGTTAGTGTTTCTTCTCTTATGAAGCCGGCCCCTGCCAAAACTTACGAACAAGGGGGTGAACTAAACTCATTCTGGGGGGTAAACAGAACAATGTGGAACTAATAATCTTTTAGCAATCACGTTCAGAATTAATTGTTTGCTAAATGTAATAATTAAAATGTGATGCCTTTGAGGCTTGCGATCCGACGAGTATATATGCTATGACAAGTTTCCCCTCGGCAAGAAGTATTTTCACGTGTCGGAACATTAAAGGTAGGTACTTAAATTAGGGTTAGTTTCTTGCTTGGGTATCATATCTCTTACGTTGTGCTTAAAAAATTCTTAGGTGTAGAAAAACTCTCAACTATCATTATTTTTAATAAAACAGCCGAATACTACGATTAACGCTTACTAATAGTCACCTCGGTTCGAACTGCTTTTGTTTGCAAGAGGAGGTTTCGGTTAGTTACAAATAGGAAAATACAAGACCCTCCTTGAGTATTTTAAGGCTCAAGGCATCCTTTGGCGTTTTACAAATATGTTTGAAATACTCGAGATCAATATAGTTAAAATTTGATGTTTATAACGCATGGAGAATGAAGGTTGTATAGTTTTCCATACCAAAATGCCAGGGAAGAGAAAGAAGAAAAGCAAATGATATGGAATGTAGACTTTCTGCTTTCCCGTATTAGTATTAAGACAACAGGGCTGGGTTGGTCGAAGCCCGATTAAGCTAACCCAGAATAAGCGAAAATTTTGATTTGAGTTTTGTAACTTTGCAGCGAGGTTTTCTGTTTACATTGTTTGGCGTTTAGTTTTAAGTTTTAATAGTCTCATACTACACCAAAATATAAACAGTAAAAGCATCTTTATACAAAAAGAACTTACACTTTGGTTAACTTTTAATCCTAGATTAGTCGTAAACGCCTTTCGAACAACCTGGTCCACATTAAAGCGAGGTTTTTGTAAACTAACCCAGTCACTCTGTTCCGTTCGGACTCTTAAATTACCCTAAATATGGTCGCAGAGAAAGTAAGAGCATCCAACCTACTGACAAGAATGGGTGAGCTAACCGAAAATGGTTGCTGACATTTCATTGTATCCTTATGAGAATTTTATCTCTCCGTGAACAAATTGGTATTACGCCCAGAGAAGTTATATTAAAACGATATCAGTTTTATTTCCTCAATTAAAAAAAATCCATCGGCAGAAATATGACTTTTATCTTCAGTCATCATGCATTCTTCTAAAATAAGCAGAACACCATGGGAATGAACAAAAACTAATTATTGGGGTGCTACCACAGGAAGTTTATAGTCTTCGAAAGATTAAAAAAAAAACTATAGAAAAAATTGCAACTCGCTCTTAAAAGATGCTCTTTCGATTTTATAGCATAAGAAGCATCAAACTTTAGGTTTAATTTAATTTCTCGATCTAAGACCTGTGAAAGGACTTGTCACTTCTCTTAACTAAACATTTCATAAGATTGTACTGAAGATGCCGACAAAACAATACGAATCTCGATTCAGACACCTTGATCTCTCCGAAACAATGTACCCATTTATCATCTCTCGTCACAACGTGTCTTAGTAAATGCACCGGGTAAATGCAAGAAATTGGCATCGAACAGAGGCGTATGTGGAGATTAGAAGCCAAGCTTCTTCCAAGTCAGTGAGGAGCTCAAGTAACAAGAAAACTTGTAGGAGGAGGGTACCTTCATCCACCGCTTATCTTGCCCTGCAGTTTCTTCTTGCGACTTCGCTGATATCTTTTTGTCGTCGCCAGACCAAGGCCAAACTATCACTGAGCTGCACAGTTATCTGGTCAATTGCAAATGGCCTTCTGCACTGAGAGGGTCGTACAGGGGTATTCTTGTGATGCGTCAGAGATTAGCTTATTTTATTTTTCATGAAACGTGAATTTAAGAAATTATTCTTCGTGATTCGTGACCTGAAGGTTTTGCGTGTACGTGAAGAACTTGAACTGGTAACCGATATTCGTGATTTTATCATTTAATTCTCTGTCAGGCGATTTTTAAAAGCGAGTGCTCGTAATGGTTAGAGTCGTCTATGGAGAGTGACTTAGGTATCCGATTTGCAATTTGGAGCCTTGACTTGGCCTCTCACGATTTTGCTTTCTTCAAACATCGTTTCTCTTTTAAGAACAGGTCACTAGAAAGAATATCTTACTTGCTTTTCTTTGTGATTCGGTAAAACGAAATTTTTACATCCATGATCCGTGAGCCTCCATTTTTTCCGTTCGTGAACCGTGCCAGATACCCAGCATCCCATTCGACCCTCTTCTGCACATAGAACCTGCAGTTACGTGTACCATTCCTGGTTCCACTCCCATCATCATCCGGCATCATCATCATCATCATCATCATCATCATCATCGTCATGTTTCATATTTCGTCGTATTTGACTCGCGTGGCTTCAAGACTTTCAAAAGTGCGGCCTGTTCCAAGGGCTAATTAAAAACTAAACAAAAAAGGGTAGATGGAACGCCTTCGGTGCATCAGTCAAATGAGTTAGAAAAACACAAATCCAACGTCCCCCTCCCCAAGATTAACAATGCCAGTATAAATCCAAAATTATCCAAGGTCCAGACAAATCCATTCTTTATTCTGTTGATAGAAATGATCATAATTAACATCTGCAGTTGCGCGTCTTTCACCTCACCATTCTATTCGACTTTTAGACGCCTTGCAACGTTTCATTAAAAATACGCTTGGACGACTCGAGAAAGTTCTTTCGCCGCGGCTTTCAATAATTAAACGAAGCGCAAAACATCTAATCTTTACTCTGGATAATGTTTGCATATTTGTTTTCAGGAAAAGCGAGATGACGGCTTTGGGATTTGCAATTTTCTTTCTCGGAGCTTCCTTAATAACTGCTGGGGCTGGTAAGTAAGTCACAGATAATTTGCACAGCTTGGATAAATAACCAATTTTAAAACTTTGACCAAATCACTTACTGCCTTTGCTGCATATTCTGCCGGACCACCTGACCCTGTTGTCGCACCTAAAATTTCTTCATTTTCTATTGAATATGTCAGTTACCCTCTGAAAATAGTTCAAAGTCTCCTGCCATGAATTTAATAATAATAATAGACTGGTTTATTAAAAATCACATCGCAGTAAAATACTGAATTGCGTAATTGTTCACAAGCTACTAATATACAAACATAAATATAAGACTTAAAGTTCTATTAAAAGTACTCGTTCATCTCAAATTGATCAGCTATTCTTCCAGTTTTACGGGTAACCGTTCGCTACTTCTCCTCTGTTTAGTACCAGCCTTGCAATCAATTTGGTTTTTCTCCTCTGCTCTTCTAATGCTCCAGAATGTGTGGATCAGGAATAGCCGTAGAGTGAGATATTTTTGCTCTTTAAATGGCCTGCTGCTATCCATCATACATATTCCTGAACGTTTCCAAACTTGGTAGATAAACCATAATAACTCAAGTGCTTCCAACAGGTCTCTCTAACGAGACAATCCAATGCTACATTCTCGAAGAACTGAAATATTATTTACGAGGAACTGACAGTTGCTTTATACATTGACTAAAATGAACCCATGTCATTGAGGTACATACCAGCTGTTCCTGAATCCATCCTGTTCCCTCCTGCATGGCGGCTGCTTGTTGTTTTATCTCCTTGGATCATTTCCCGCATGTTGTCAGTACAGAAATTTTGCTGTGAATTGGCAGGAACATTATCCCACACTTGGTTTATATTCGCTAAGGTTACCGTTTTTAACTTGGACCTACGTTTTCCATTCCGTTCGAATCTCTTCTGTGACCCAGCCTATACAAGATTTCTGAAGAGGCACATAAGATGCATGTCTGCAGTAGTTTGTTATCTAACGAAACTCCTTTGCAACTTTCACAGCTGATATCACCGCTTTGATCTCTTCAGTCCCTCAGATATTCTCCTTAATTACCAAAAGGGCTTTTCGCACTATTAAGACCACTGTAAAAAGATCCTATTCAAGAATAATTTTTATAAACTGTTTTGTGACACCTTTAACTCTTCCTCTTACTCCTTCAATCTTTTCATTTTTCAGAAACTTCGAAATGCAAACTTGATCTTGGTCTGTTGGTTGACACGACAAAAAGCATCAAGTATGAAAACCTTCCAAAACTGAAGGAAGCGCTGGCAAGTCTAGTGAAGCAATTTGATATCTCACCCGACGGAACTCACGTATCACTTGCAACGTTCGACAGGAAGAGCACGCTTCACAACACGTTTAACGACAACATCTACCACAGCAACAAAGCCATCGATGATTTGATAACTAACGGTATAAATGAGCTGAACATGCCTACCCGCCTTGACATAGCACTTAAGACTGCCAAAGAGCGCATGTTCACAGAGCAAGGTGGACAGAGACCTGGGGTTCGGAGTGCTATGGTTCTTTACACTGATGGAAGATCGCACCCTTCTACTCAGGACTTTTTCCTAGAAATTGTAGCACTAAAGGTAAGTTCGCTACTTAGCGATTTTCAATATTTAGTCAAACATAATGCGTCTTGAAAAATTATTTTATCGAGTCTAAGAATTTTAAGTACGCTGAGAACTCACTAGAGTGGTAAATCTGCCGTTAGAATCTTGGACTGTGGGCTGCAGAAAACTTGCCACGTGATCCCCAAAGGAAGTTGTCACATGACATAAAAACGTTGTCACGTGATTCGTATGAAATGCGTTAACGGTCATGGCATTCAACAAGGAAGGATGATTTTATGAAAGGGGGAAAGGCCCATTGGAAGCTCGCAATTAAAGAGCAGATAATTGACGACTAAATTCTTGAAACTGGTGGCGATAGGATATCGGGATACTTTCCTGCAAAGTGGACGGAACTTGGCGATAAATTTGGTGTTTCTGATTATGCTAAACCTTCACTTGTAAACCCATCTTTTCGTTCGCCTCTGTTTATGAGCAAGCACGTGGGTGAATTTTTGTCGGATCATGTGACATCATTTTTCAGGTCACAGCAAAAACTATTTTATCCACTGATATAGTTATGCTTGCCATCATGGTTTTCTACACCAAAAGAGGGTGACATGCAAAAGAATTTTACCCAAATCCAAGGTCAGGCCGCTTGGGTAAACTAGGAGGAGAGAGCTACCCCCTATAATGCCTATGCGGGTTGGCTCCGCTCAAAATAAAGGTGTACCTTTTTCGGGCTTCCGGTATATAATAGGGTAGGGGTATTCACAAGCTGTGGTATATGAACGGTGGAAAGTCTATAATTTGGCTTTTTTACAGGGCGTTAATTAAAATATTTCGAGCAGATGCACCTTATAACTGCATCATCTAATTTAAGGTCCGGTAATATACGGGCAAAATTTTTCTTCAACTTTGTCTCGCAACATTGTTGCAGTGCAAGTTGCGCGTATCACCACGTTTGTGACCAACTTGTCTCGCAGCAAAATACAGTGTTGCAAGTCTGCAGAATTCTACACGTATAATTGGTATATCGTGTGGAAATATAGATGGCGCCTTCTTTCATATGATTTAGCTTTTCGACGAAGGTCTACTTCGACTTCTGGTCGTCTTTTTCTTCTTAATTTTTGGGTTAACCTCGCTGTAAAAACCTGTGAAGTCTTCTTTATTTTGTGGCTATTGTTAGGATTAAGGTTCTTATGTTAACTTCTTTGTTTTCTTTGTTTTACGTCACTTGTGATTGTTGCAGGTTCTTACACCCTGGAAGAACCTAATTTTCCGTGCCTGGGAAGTTTTCTCAGTATGAAAATCAGTGTCGTTTCAAATAGCGAGGTGAAAATTTGTAATTTTGCGACAGTTCTTCCAAGTTTGCTGCATGCTTTGAAGGGACAAACGAGGTGTTCCTAAGACTATGTTAGCCCTTGTTAGCAGAAAGTAGAACTCGAGTCTACTTTACATAACATGTTTCCTCAACTTGCAACACTGTATTTTGCTGCGAGACAAGTTGGTCACAAACGTGGTAATACGCGCAATGGGTTTCAACTTGCAATGCAACAATGTTGCGAAACAAGTTGAAGAAAAATGTTGACCGTATTAAGCACTACACGAAAATGACACGAATATTTCCGTTTTGGCAATTCACAATACAACCGGGCTGGTCATGAACGCATGTGAAAGGGCTTCCTTTTTCAATTAAAGGCATACGAAAGGGATACCTTTTCCAGTCAAAACGGTATACAAAATGTAAGGAGTTGGGACTCGGGACGGAGCCTCCTCGGAAGGGTGCCCTCCGGAGGGCAGACTACGTTATTAATAAACAGCAGTCTTCTGATCTCATTTTAATTTTCAGGCGAGAGGTGTCCGGATTATCGTGGTTGGCATTGGCCCAGATGCCCTAAAAACTAAGTACAGACAAGTCCTGGAATATATCGGCGGAACAAACTTGTTTTTTGTAAACGATTACGCCAGCCTTGATGATGCAACTCAAGACATCAAGAAACTGATTTGTCGTAAGTTAAAGTTGGTACGATTCTAACTGGGACGGAGTTTTCTAATAGTGAGACTTTATTAAAGTGAATAACTCTTAGCTACATAGAAAGCTACTGGTCTAGTCACAAAATTAATAAGAAATAAAACAAATTATAGTGATTAATATCAAAAAGGAATGATTATTGTTAAAATCGATAAGTAATAGTAATTGGACCGAGTGGAGTACAATTCAGGGAGTAATCGCACGAGTAATTTCAAAATCGGACGAGCGCGAAGCGCGAGGCTGATTTCAAATTACGAGCACGATTACTCCCTCAATTGTACGACACGAGGTCCAATTACTAATTAATCGTATCTATAACAAATTTCGGAACTAAAAATGTCTTTTCAGAACTTTTTTGAGCAAAAACGTCTGTAGCGCTTTTCCTAAGTTTTGAAAACTGTAGAAAGCATTGCTAAGGAAGCCATCAAAGCGCGTGTAATTGGCGTGAAAATCACGTGGGTATCCAATTACAGGTGTCCGATTACAAAAATTTCAAATCGGACACCTGTAATTGGACACCCACGTGATCGCGCGTCGATTACGTGACAAATAGGCGCGCGGAGAACCAATCACGTTCGAGAATTTTGTTAAAGATACGATTAATGATAAAAATACATATATAAATAAATAATTTAACAAAGAGAAATATTTTAAAGACATTAATATGGATTGAGCTTTGATCTAGGTGCAGCGGCTGAACAGGTCTACCTTAAGAATACTTTTCCTGAACAATTTATAGTTACTGTATCCATTTTCATAATTGAAGTAGTAATAACGTTATGTCTGCCTACTGAATTTATCATATACACTAATTTCTCGTCGAGCCGTGGGACATACAGAACCTGATGCCCCCGATCTGGTTGGGTCCCTTATTGTCAGATCCAGGCTTAGTCAGGTGGCCGGAGTTAATCTGCATCACCTAAGGCAAGAATGTTTTATATCTAGATCCTCCCTCCACTAAAAAAAGTAAATTGCTCCTGGCAAAAAGAAAGGGAGGCAGCGTGGCCGAGTAGTTAAAGCGCTTGATTTGAAATCCGTAGGTCGCCGGTTCAAATCCCGTTCTAACCGCTAGCTGATGTTGTTTTCGGTAGCCCCGAGTTCAGCTTCTCGCGGCTACGCTTGTAAATATCCAACTGGTCTGCCTCCCGCCAGTTGGGTTTCTTAACCTGGTTATGTTTATTTGAATATTTATTTATAATTGTTTGTTTACATTGGTCCTGAAAAGCCCCAATGGGGAGTGGCCAATTACGTATACATGTTTGTTTTCTACTTTAAAATTAAATGCTATTGGTCACTAACTGTGATCTCATCCAGTAGTAGTAACAGTCCTAGCTGCATCATGCTACAAAAAGCGGAGATAAGAACGGAGCTTCAGCTGTTGAGCTTCTAAAAGACTTAAATTTGGGTATATTTCTTCCTGTAGCACCAGATCCTTGTGAAAACTCTAAGGGATTGGACGTGGCATTTATAGTGGACAAGACCAAGAGTCTGGGTGTGGCGAACTTCTTGCTACTTAAGGGTTTTCTTCTTGAGCTCGTTGCCGCGATGAACATCGGTCCAAATGCGACACACACGGCCATAATGACGTTTAGCAAGAAACCAAAAATCTTGAGCTACTTTGCAAACACAAAGTTCCACAGCAACGAAGTGGTTCATGAGTTTATTTCTGATATACCTGTTTTTCTTGGCGGTGGCACCTACACTGACAAAGCTTTGATGGCCGCTGCAGATAGGATCTTTATCGAGAGGGCTGGAGACAGGCTGGAGTACCCAAATGTACTGATTCTGTTAACGGATGGAAGGACCAACTCTAACTCAAGACCCTTCTCTGAAATAACCCCGAAGCTAAAGGTAAAATTAAACACAACCTACTGACTGGCTCTTTTCAAAATGAACGTGTACATATTCCATTTCGAAATACGACATAATATAACCTTGAGATGGTGTTATGTTTGTCTTAAATAATGTAGCTAAAATATCACAGAAATCAAATTGCCAGTCTAAAGAGTCAGGAAGATCAGAAATCTCACTGTTCAAGGTTTTCTTTTTAAGCATTTTGTCTGTTTTAATTCAACAAGCTGACAATGTTTACAAATTTCTTTAATACGTGCCCTATTCTTCAGAGGCACCTCTTTTTACTCTTCTCGGGTCTGAATTCCTTCAACATAAGAATTAAAGAAAATCGGAAAATGTTTGTTTTCATGGTTACACAGTGCACAACAATGTATTAGAAGACCAAATTTAAGCACCCATCGTTAGTTTCCAAAGGACGAAGTTTAAGTATAAGTTAATTTGTCAGGCTATTTTGGTGCTATTCTGTTGAAAGGGGCACTGTCACGGTATTTTAGTGTCATTTTACAATGTCGAAATATGTTCCTGCATCAATTAAATTCCGAAAATAATGATGCAGTTTTATTATCTAGGACTTTATCACTACACCGAAACCATTTATTGCTGCCTAGCACTTAGCATGGCAAGGATGGAAATGGATTGAAATTTGAAAAAACTAGCCAGTTTTTTCAAATTCTAGCGCCATACCTTGACAATATTGCCAGAAATTCATTATGGTTTGCTCTCTGAGCCACCATTCGTTTGATATGTTTCTGTTAGTCCATTTGAGCATTTTGGAAAGGAGTAAAGGTACCAGGTAAAGATTTTAGCAACGAATGAAGCTGAAAACAGCAAAACTCCCGTGACAGTGCTCCTTTAATAATTCTGGATCGCTGAGAACCCATTTTGTTTCTTTCGTAAACCTGTATAAGCATCGGACAGAAAAGCAAGCGTCTGCCTCAACTAAACTGTTGTAACTCTGGTGCCCAGGGGAGTAGCGATATACTCACATGTGTGCCTCTGGAAATCCAGAAAAATATATTTACCCGTACTGCTTTGACAGTCTCTGGTCTCTCCTATTACACCCATTATCAATTATCCCAAAGATTAGCACATAAACAACATCAGGAACCAATTGATGAAAATGTCTCCTAGAAAAAGAAGGAAAGAGTGCTTTCGACCTCCTCACTATAAAAAGTCCTGCGGGATTAGCCCCAAACATGTAAACCTCACTAGTGGGTCGCACCTTCCGCGCTCGCTTAACTTCTCTTCGGTGCGTAATCCGTGAAAAATGCACGTTACGCCAGAAACATGAGAACTTTAAACGATCGCTCATTTCTTCATCTTACCTCTTTTTCGTCCAAAGGAAAAAAATGTTCGCATTATAGCCGTTGGGATCGGCCAGTATGAAGATTTTGAAGGCCAGTTGGAAGAAATCGCTGGAAAAAATGTCCACAATGCAAGCAACTTTGATGAGTTGTCGAATTTGTTTAGTGAAATCCTGGCTGAAACTTGTAGTAAGTAAACCAAGTCTGACTTTTTTTCGAATGGAACTTAACATTTAGTGCAAATCTGATCCAGTCATTGTACCAAGATCCATCCTATTCGGGGCTGTTTTTTTTTGTAATCCTTAGAACGTCAGGTTAGGTGTAAACACAGGCTCCTGATAGAGGTGTAAGAGCATCACTTTTGGGGATGGTGACTTTCTTGAACGAAAACATTACACAATGCCCGAATGCGTGAGAGTTGAAATCGGAATACCAACGCACTCAAGTTCCAATAAAAACAGTAAAAAAATACGAAAAAAAAAACAATAGAAAAGATTAAAAAAGTAAAAAAGATAAACAATTAAAAAAATGCAGAGCTGTTGCCTAAATCAGGAGCCTTAAAAACTTTCACTGATTTTTGAAACTAGGGGTACTATAGCCCCCCTCCCCTCCCACCAGCTCGCACGCTCACCACTTCTCGAACATTATGACCGTGCCACTCAGGAATTCAGAGCTGAAAAAAAACAGTTGAAACTCAAACGACGACGCAGTTTTATTAATTCATGAAAGCGCGAGCAGGAGCCATTGAATTGAGAGAGCAATTAAAACCATGAAGTGAATTCAAACAGAAGTCAATTCCAATTTTTGTAAGTCAGAAGGAAAACAAATTAAAAGCGTATATCGCTCAACTAAAACAATGCTTCCCAAGCTACTTGCAATTACCGAGCAGTCGTTTTCTGATAACTCCCAGTCACTTGCTCCCAAGAACACGAGCTAATGAAGAAATAAACCTGCACAAAGAACGCCACCACTCTGATTCTAAATTATTCTTTTTACTTAGGACCTGACTACGTTCTGATAAAAAGCGCAGTAGAGTTAATCGAAGTAGCGCGCGTGTACTAGCTCATCCTCTGTTAGTCTGTCTGATTTTTCTCAAGTACTTTCCCGTTAGGATCAAATATGTCATCACCGAAAATCTGCCGACTGGATTCGACTTAACACGAGTGTTATTTCGCGACACCGAGTAGAAAAATCCCTACGGACCGACAACAATAGCTTCATTGTCTTAAAAAATCCCAACCATAACAATAGGCAAAGTTTGATACGCTTATGGGTTTTAGTGCAAACTACCCTCAAGTTTAATGTTATCCGTTAAACCAAAAAATACCTTGTTCGCGGTGTTTTCAGGTGTGGATGGTGGCTTTTCTCGCTGGGGTTTCTGGTCTGACTGCAGCCTGACTTGTGGTGATGGAGTCCAAACGAGAACCAGAACCTGTACTAATCCTCCTCCCCAGGGGTATGGAGAAGACTGTGATGGCCCCCTGGAGGAGACCAGGCCTTGTAATGACAAGCCCTGTCCAGGAGGTAGGTAAATCCTACGTGTTACCCTTTCAAAGCGGATGAAACCCGGTAACAGAAACGGCTTGTTAAACTCTCAAACCCAACCACCATCACCCAACTGAAAAAATAAAAAACTAAGAAACAAAACAGCAGTAATAAACATATTAAACTTGCACATTTTTTAGATTAAGATTTGACCCTTCGTATGTCACTCTACATACATTTTTTAGAAGTAACTGTTAAAATTTAAAACAGCTATTTTTCACTGTTAAAACTGATATTTATTTATGTTTATCCCTGCTGTTTGTTTCTTATTTTTGATCAGACTACGATGGACCAAGAACAAAAGTATTAAAAAACTAATAAAGATTGAAGTTCTCGAGATTCACTAAAACTGAAATATTGATGTAATTATCCTTTACCCTCCCCTCCACCGGGAGGACGGTACTCACAGAAGAATTTAGGGAGGGTGTATACCCTATTTATGACCAAAATGTGTAATTTTCCTCACTCTCTTTCAGACCTGACCGAAAATTTGATACCCTTTTTATGACCTGCAACTTTAAAACACCCTGTATAAGTTATAACTAATTACCTAGTTCAGACCGACGTTAACGGAATTGCAATAGGCTTTTAATGGACTTGTTGATTTCTTCCAAAACTTTAACTAATCCAAGACTAGAGTGTCAATACCATATCTAATTTATGACCAAAACGGCTGGAAAACTATACCCTCTGGGGCCGCACATACCTATATAGCCCATGTAAGGGGGTATATCCACCTGGGGTTTACCTTCGGAACAAGACTTAAACCCTTGGACTCGGGGTAAAGGACATTACTTCCTCGCTTTACTGTGATTAAGTACGGTATTCTAACATCATTGTGACCGAAAAACTTTTTAGATGACGAGGGTCAGTTGGAAACCTTCAAGCATCCTTAAATAAAGAAGGACGTAGAGAAAAAATGCAAATAAGGTAACCATGCACTTACCAGTTCCTCCTCAGGAGATGAAACCTGTACCTCAAACGTAAAAAAAAATGTTCGAATGTTGTGGTTTTTAGTAGTCAATGCCCTTAGCCTCACCTAGCTTGTTCACAGGCATACCACTCAAACTGAATGAAACAAATATATCAACTAAAAGGCTTGAAAATCACAATTATATTGGCGGATACAGACACCAGTTGGCTATCTGCAAGCATGACCGCGAGGAGTTAAAGCTGGGTGTACCAAGAAACAATTTCCAGATTTCAAGTCTAGCGCCCTAGCCACTCGGCCACGTTGCATCCTCTAAACCTACAATAATCATAATTTAAGCATGCATTTTTATGCTTGTTATGACAGTTTCTATAAACAGATTCCTTTCAGTGTCTTTCTGCTCGCAGACAGTCGCGAGAAAAACTTTTGATCCCTTGATCATAAGCTCACGTAAGCTTTTTTTTTTTCGCATCACTCCTAAACCGGTACTACCCACTCTCTCTCCCCGAAGAAAAGAGACCCTCAACTTCTCCCCTAGGTAGTTGTTCCCGTGTCCTCTAATTTTTTTACGGGGCAGCGAAAGAATTAAGAAGACAACCAATGATCGAGTGTTATATAAACAAAAAAGAGAATTTTTTGAAAGTGAAGAGTGATCATTGCACTTCCATTTTCCAATTTAAGCACTGAATTGGAAAGAAGAAGCCTGAAAAAATCAGGGCTTCAAAGGGATCCCGTTGGAGCCCTGATTTTTTTCAGGCTTCTTCTTTCCAATTGCTTAAATTGGAAAAATTTACTGCGATGATCACTCTTCACTTTCATCTACAACCGCAGCACAAATAAGAATTATTCATATAAACTTCACAGAGAGAATTTTTTGCCATTTCAAAGAGCTTGTACTCAGCGCCGTAAAACAATCCCATTCTAGGCACACTGCTTCAGTCCTACAGGTTTTACGAAAAGGCACATAGACTAAATATCAAGGTTTTCGTTTTTCTTCTTTTCAGGTATTGCTTATGCAGTGATCAAAATGGGTTTGGAGCCAGACAAACAATGAACACGAGACTAGAATGTTCCGGGCTGTCAATCAGTCGGCGACGAGCGGAATCTGGGAGAGAAAAGTCTCTTTCTCTCTCCCAGGCTTCACTCGTCGCCAACCTGCTTTTACGATCACTCCAGCTGCCCAAAAGCCTGGAATCGAGTAACAGGGGACCAATATTTACATAGTTTCAATGGATGTGAAAATCAATCTCAAATCTTCTGCCGTATAATAAACACGTGGGCCATAAAACGCAAAGTGTTCTTTCTCGGAACTCATTTGTCTGTATATCAGAGAGACAGAGAACGTTTCTGAAAGATGAAATGACAATTTACTTGAACTGAGAAAGGTTTTTCTATGACCTGACATAAGAAAGGCCAGCCAGAATCCAACCTGGTTTTCAGGATTTCTTTCCCGCTTCTAGAGCGAGAAAGAGGGCGAGAAGAATAGAGACCCTGGGTACGAGGTTGGCGGTTAGAAATTGGAATGTTGTGATTGTCGGGATTAGTGGATCCGAAGGAAGCGCCGGGACTGCTTCACGAAATGTCCTTAAAATTAATCCCGAAATACCGAATCCTAAACAACGCCGCCTCTCCTAAATGAAACAAAAGGGGCCGCTTTAAATCCGCCCACTCGCCACTCCCCCCGCTTTTTCTCGAGCAGGTAAGAGCCCATCTTTACTCCCCTCCGTGAACAAGCGTCCTTCCTTCAGTAGTCTTGCTTAACTAGCGTTGTTTACCTGTACTTCCCATCAGAATGAGGCAAATGCCAGACCAAACTGTTGGCAGCGCATAGCAAAACGTTGTCTGTTTTAGAACAGTAAATTTTTGCAAGCATCACTACCACAGCTTATAAGGGTTTGACGAGTTGGACTGGATATAACGAGACACTTCTTGCACAAACATTGAACAAAGCTTATAAAAGAAACGCTGTGATCGTATCAGCTTCAAACAAAAAACTCAGATACCGACGACACTGAAACATTTCAAGCTTTATCGTGTTATCAGAATATTTTATTTCGTCATCTATGTTTCATATCGATTTGTGTTGAACTTCTCAGATATTAAGCTCTGGAAATACACGCCAAAAGTAAGATTAAACGCGCGCATTCCACTACACTTGGTCCCACAGAGGGCGCGCCGACCCAAACTCGATACCAAAGCTTGGTAACGAGCCGACCCAGGCTCATGGCTTGGTATTAAGCTGACCTACACTCGATACCAAACTTTTGGGTTAAACCCCGAACAATAAAATAATTTAATCAGTTAAGTACGATAACTCTTAACCATCGTGATTTCCGCAAGAAAGACAAGTTGATAATGACTGGTAAACTGCGTAACCGTACTACTTGACGTTCCGGTTTTTCAATATCGTTATTTCCCTGTTGAACCTTGTCCATAAATTTCTTCAGTGGAATAATTTCATCTCATATCCAGGCAAGATCAGGGTTAGCGCTAGGCAAAACGCAGACACGGACTGCCATTGTCTTGTTGTAAACCTGACCGCACGCAAATGGTAAAACTAGAGGGGATTGGTGACTTGGCCGCGACTCGGACGCATTCACCTCTTCGCCCTCGTCCTCCTTGGTATGCAGTTCTGGTGACTTTTCGTCCTTTTCGACATACTTCATCAGTTTTATTCCCGGCATTGCTAGTTTCCCGCCAGTTTGCGGAATTACATCAAGCACAACGTCACTTGTTGCCATGACACCATGTGGTATCTTCACCACACCGCTTTTCCGTCCACTGACGGCCCACGTGTTTGTATCAGAGTCTACGTCGTATAACAGTTGTGAAGTGTCAGGAGTTTCTTTTTGTGATAAACTTGTGAAGGTTATATGCCACTTGCAAGTTGAGCCCGCGTACAGTTCCCTGGATTCACCCGAAGGCTCTACTCTAGAACTTATGGTGTATAATGTCTAGAAAGGTAGAAATTATTAAAGAAGAATGAAGCATCGGTGAAAGACAAAGTACCAGAATATCTAAATTAACTGTCTATGGATTATTGACCAAGCGTAAGCTATTGGCCATATGAACAACGGTATTTACTTGCGGGACACAGCGGGTAATCCCGTGAGGGAAAAAAGCACCATCTTGCCCCCCCCCGAATCTAAGCACAGGACTCGGTTTTATCTTGCACGCTCACCGAACCAGCCATAGCTACGCAATAAATTCTACCGGAAGCTTCGGGAGTAATCCCTTAACCCAGCATGTTTCAAGTTAGTACACGGAAGCACTAGGAAGAAAGTAAAAAGAAATGGCAAAGATATAGGTCACTAAAGCCTTTCTTTAAATTATCTTTTATCAAGAATGGAGAAAAAAAACTCTTGAATATTGCAAACTCCAGTATTAAAAACTGAGAAATTAAAATGTTGATGTAATATATCAAACACGAGAGACAGTGTTTCATCGGGATATCCAAACACCGAGAAGAGAGTTGAAAATACGACGCGCAGCGGAGTATTTTTGATGAAATTCGAGGTGTTTGGATAGCCGATGAAACACTGTCTCGAGTGTTTGGTATATCTTCTCAATCGAAACAAAAGCTGAGGAGTAAACGGAGAAATAAAATCGTCAAATCTCCGCTAATCACGGTTGTGATTTTCTTTGTTTTAACTTGATGAATTATTTTAGAGTTTGAGGATGTAAACTGAAACATTTTGCCTGTTCGTCAGCATTGTATGAAAGTTTGTTAGAAACTAATCCAGTATTGATACTGAATTTTAAAATAATTATTTCAAACAATACTCAAGGTCAATTTCCTCGAGAAATTCGAATAATATCCCATGTGATCTTGTTACCGAGTCAATAAGCAAAATATTTACCCGAGTATTCACCACACTGAAGTCGTACAGGTAATTACTCTTCTCAGATGAGTGAAGTGAATCATCCTGCGGTTAAAAGCGAATAAACGATTTAAGTTGTTAAACGTCGGCACAAAAACAGCAGAGATGGATAGCACTAGAGAAGGAATAGGGAAAATAATAATTATTTATGAAAATGGTTCGAATACAGGCATTTCAATGTTGCTGTCAATCCAGAAGTGTAGCAGCTCACGTAAGTTTGTAATTCTATTTGTCGTCATAATGTAGTAGCTGTTATTGTTTTCGGGCTAGGGGCATTGTTTCTGTTGTTTGATCTATTGTCCTCTCAAAGGGTTTCAAGCCAGTCATGCGAGACCAAACAAGAGTTGCTACTTGACCAGATTAGTCCAGAACAAAAAACACGTGTATCAAATTGACTTCGCAGATCATGACAAACCAAACGAACACAAATATTGCTTCCAATAATGATGCAATAGGACTGTATAAACGAAACGTTTTATAGATTCTCCGTTTCAAATACTCAGGACGAACAAGTGCATCATCTTAAGTCATTTATTCTTACCGTAACATGTTTAGGTGAAAATGAAGTCTTAAACTCACAATCCAGTTGCGAGGGTGAACCTGCGAATCACGAAAGGATGGTGGTCTATTAATCTAAGGTGATTCCCCAGAAATAACACTTGACGTTAGATTTTTGTAAAAAAAATTGTGGTTGTTCCTAATAATGCAGTTATTCGAAATGTGCCGATAAAAAACATATGGTACGATGCTCGTTTAAGAGTCATAACTCGTCAAAGGTTTAAGTGCGTTTTTCTTTTCCTGGACTCCGCTACGTTTCGGGGTATCAGTGGCCAAATACATCTAGTTCATATCATTTTAACAAGTCTTAAAAGATACATTGCGTCGTTTCAAAGGAACAATTTGATATATGTTTCTTGGCAAAAAAGAAAATCTTGGAACAGAGTTGACAAAAGGTCTTTCTAGCGTGCGTCTTATAGGGGTGGTGAGGTCCACGTCACCAGTGAAAGGTTACGTAAACATTTTTGGCAGTAATTTTTTTACCTGACGTCAAAATTCTTTTTACTCATTCAGTGGAAGGGAAATGAATTATAGACTAATTTAATGCAATAAAAAGGTACATTACGGTGCTTGTTTAAGATAAAACGAGCATTGATTTCGCTGTCGAGCTTGGCTTGAGGGAAATCCCTTTACGTTGTGTAAGTGCACGCGCTTATTTGCGCGCGCAAATGACGCGAATATCGTGCGCAGTTGGGATGCGCAATGCAATATCGAGGAATCACCTTAAACCAAACGAAGGTTGTCAGACAGTTGGTTGCTTTTAGAGAGAAATGATTCTGGTTTGACCAGAATCTGACTTAAATAGGGATCGAGTAAAAAGTTTGATTATAAGAAATAAAACCCATCTTACCTTCTTCACTCTCGATTTTCCAAAGGAAGGACACATCTTGGTTATTTATGATTATCTAAAAGCATCAAAGCAGAGAACAAGTCAAAACATTGGAAAATATTAACAGCACTGTTCCATAGTGATAAATCTAGGGATGTGTAAACAAAACTCACGTATTCTGCAGAACTGTGCATTGACATCAGCTTCACTGAAGAGCAGTTTGTGATGACCAACTCAGGCGATGAAATTATCAAGTCTACTGGATTGATTCCACTTACAATGACCTGAACAAAACGACTACAAATCGAAAACAAACGGTTAAGTTTCTGCAGAGCATACAGTGTCGGTTGAGTCGTGTTCTTCAACTTTTCACAAAAATTACATGCAGAAAAAGCGTTGGCGCAGTTTCAGAGCCACTTTAAATTCTCGAAAATGTATAAGAAATGGCTATTGACGTTCGTTTATCGTTGAGCGGGTTGTCCGACGGACACAATTGAGCGGGGGTTTGTGGTATTGGATTTGATTTGTGTTCGGAAGCTCATGGGGTCAAATGACTCCGCAAAATTCAAGTCCTTGGCTTCAATCCTCAACATTCTGAACCGCTCAGTAATCATTAAATTCTCAGAACATCAATTCCAACACACTAAATGCCATAAGTCTCCCATACAAGAATGCAACAACACTTTATTTGCAAACTCACAACTCAGATAAAATGTGTACTCAAACAAAAAACACGTTCATACCAACAAAAGTCTGAGTGTCTTTTTTATTAGAAAAACTCAACTACTCAAAGTATGACTGTATGCTGAATTGCGAAAGGGTTGGTTGGATGGGAAAGCTGTTGTTTCATATGGCAATAAAAACGAGACTGAAACATCACCGAGTGTGATATCTAATATCCTTATTCGAGGCCAGGTTATCCCCTGCCCCAATTTAGTGTGTGAGAACTTCATTTTCTGCCTCTTTCACAAGTTGAGTAGGCAAGTAAAAACTTACATCTACTGACTGTAGTTAATTCTTCGTTTCTCATATTGAAGTACTGTTAAACACTTTCGCCGACAATTATCAGTGCTTGTCATCACCGCCACAAAACTAATGCACAAAATAAAATACTCAACACAGATTGTTTGACTTACGTGGTTTCTGACGAGTGGAGCACGTGACGCACGGAAAATGGACGGTGAAATGAACAAGACAGCTCGGCGGTAACCACAGGAGATAACCACTTACAACTGAACATAAGCTGAAAACAAGCAACAACGAAATCAAACTAAACGCCGGTGGGTCTTTCCAAATAAGAGTTACTGTGGAACTACCTTCTCCCCAGTTTTGCTTTTATTGGATCCAATATTATCGATACCTCGTTTCTTAGCTCAATAGGCCATTTCCAAGTTCTCTTCTGCCTGTGTCTCAAAGCGAGTCTAAGTGCGAAACCATTCTTATGAAAATGACTTTGATTTGCATGAACATGAAACTGCATGCAGAACTCATTTTCATATGAAAGGTTTGGCACTTAGACTCGCTTTGAGACACAGGCACAAGAGAACTTGGAAATGGCCTATTGAGCTAAGAAACGAGGTATCGATAATATTGTATCCAATAAAAGCAAAACTGGGGAGAAGGTAGTTCCACAGTAACTCTTATTTGGAA
Source organism: Platygyra sinensis (assembly GCA_019787425.1). Lineage (NCBI taxonomy): Eukaryota > Metazoa > Cnidaria > Anthozoa > Scleractinia > Merulinidae > Platygyra > Platygyra sinensis. The sequence goes on from JAHPZR010023489.1 coordinate 19,964, forward strand.
AGACCCACCGGCGTTTAGTTTGAGTTGGTTGTTGCTTGTTTTCAGCTTATGTTCAGTTGTAAGTGGTTATCTCCTGTGGTTACCGCCGAGCTGTCTTGTTCATTTCACCGTCCATTTTCCGTGCGTCACGTGCTCCACTCGTCAGAAACCACGTAAGTCAAACAATCTGTGTTGAGTATTTTATTTTGTGCATTAGTTTTGTGGCGGTGATGACAAGCACTGATAATTGTCGGCGAAAGTGTTTAACAGTACTTCAATATGAGAAACGAAGAATTAACTACAGTCAGTAGATGTAGGTTTTTACTTGCCTACTCAACTTGTGAAAGAGGCAGAAAATGAAGTTCTCACACACTAAATTGGGGCAGGGGATAACCTGGCCTCGAATAAGGATATTAGATATCACACTCGGTGATGTTTCAGTCTCGTTTTTATTGCCATACGAAGCAACAGCTTTCCCATCCAACCAACCCTTTCGCAATTCAGCATACAGTCATACTTTGAGTAGTTGAGTTTTTCTAATGAAAAAGACACACTCCGACTTTTGTTGCTATGAACGTGTTTTTTGTTTGAGTACACATTTTATCTGAGTTGTGAGTTTGCAAATAAAGTATTGTTGCATTCTTGTATGGGAGACTTATGGCATTTAGTGCGTTGGAATTGATGTTCTGAGAATTTAGTGATTACTGAGCGGTTCAGAATGTTGAGGATTGAAGCCAAGGACTTGAATTTTGCGGAGTCATTTGACCCCATGAGCTTCCGAACACAAATCAAATCCAATACCACAAACCCCCGCTCAATTGTGTCCGTCGGACAACCCGCTCAACGATAAACGAACGTCAATAGCCATTTCTTATACATTTTCGAGAATTTAAAGTGTCTCTGAAACTGCGCCAACGCTTTTTCTACATGTAATTTTTGTGAAAAGTTGAAGAACATGACTCAACCGACACTGTATGCTCTGCAGAAACTTAACCGTTTGTTTTCGATTTGTAGTCGTTTTGTTCAGGTCATTGTAAGTGGAATCAATCCAGTAGACTTGATAATTTCATCGCCTGAGTTGGTCATCACAAACTGCTCTTCAGTGAAGCTGATGTCAATGCACAGTTCTGCAGAATACGTGAGTTTTGTTTACACATCCCTAGATTTATCACTATGGAACAGTGCTGTTAATATTTTCCAATGTTTTGACTTGTTCTCTGCTTTGATGCTTTTAGATAATCATAAATAACCAAGATGTGTCCTTCCTTTGGAAAATCGAGAGTGAAGAAGGTAAGATGGGTTTTATTTCTTATAATCAAACTTTTTACTCGATCCCTATTTAAGTCAGATTCTGGTCAAACCAGAATCATTTCTCTCTAAAAGCAACCAACTGTCTGACAACCTTCGTTTGGTTTAAGGTGATTCCTCGATATTGCATTGCGCATCCCAACTGCGCACGATATTCGCGTCATTTGCGCGCGCAAATAAGCGCGTGCACTTACACAACGTAAAGGGATTTCCCTCAAGCCAAGCTCGACAGCGAAATCAATGCTCGTTTTATCTTAAACAAGCACCGTAATGTACCTTTTTATTGCATTAAATTAGTCTATAATTCATTTCCCTTCCACTGAATGAGTAAAAAGAATTTTGACGTCAGGTAAAAAAATTACTGCCAAAAATGTTTACGTAACCTTTCACTGGTGACGTGGACCTCACCACCCCTATAAGACGCACGCTAGAAAGACCTTTTGTCAACTCTGTTCCAAGATTTTCTTTTTTGCCAAGAAACATATATCAAATTGTTCCTTTGAAACGACGCAATGTATCTTTTAAGACTTGTTAAAATGATATGAACTAGATGTATTTGGCCACTGATACCCCGAAACGTAGCGGAGTCCAGGAAAAGAAAAACGCACTTAAACCTTTGACGAGTTATGACTCTTAAACGAGCATCGTACCATATGTTTTTTATCGGCACATTTCGAATAACTGCATTATTAGGAACAACCACAATTTTTTTTACAAAAATCTAACGTCAAGTGTTATTTCTGGGGAATCACCTTAGATTAATAGACCACCATCCTTTCGTGATTCGCAGGTTCACCCTCGCAACTGGATTGTGAGTTTAAGACTTCATTTTCACCTAAACATGTTACGGTAAGAATAAATGACTTAAGATGATGCACTTGTTCGTCCTGAGTATTTGAAACGGAGAATCTATAAAACGTTTCGTTTATACAGTCCTATTGCATCATTATTGGAAGCAATATTTGTGTTCGTTTGGTTTGTCATGATCTGCGAAGTCAATTTGATACACGTGTTTTTTGTTCTGGACTAATCTGGTCAAGTAGCAACTCTTGTTTGGTCTCGCATGACTGGCTTGAAACCCTTTGAGAGGACAGTAGATCAAACAACAGAAACAATGCCCCTAGCCCGAAAACAATAACAGCTACTACATTATGACGACAAATAGAATTACAAACTTACGTGAGCTGCTACACTTCTGGATTGACAGCAACATTGAAATGCCTGTATTCGAACCATTTTCATAAATAATTATTATTTTCCCTATTCCTTCTCTAGTGCTATCCATCTCTGCTGTTTTTGTGCCGACGTTTAACAACTTAAATCGTTTATTCGCTTTTAACCGCAGGATGATTCACTTCACTCATCTGAGAAGAGTAATTACCTGTACGACTTCAGTGTGGTGAATACTCGGGTAAATATTTTGCTTATTGACTCGGTAACAAGATCACATGGGATATTATTCGAATTTCTCGAGGAAATTGACCTTGAGTATTGTTTGAAATAATTATTTTAAAATTCAGTATCAATACTGGATTAGTTTCTAACAAACTTTCATACAATGCTGACGAACAGGCAAAATGTTTCAGTTTACATCCTCAAACTCTAAAATAATTCATCAAGTTAAAACAAAGAAAATCACAACCGTGATTAGCGGAGATTTGACGATTTTATTTCTCCGTTTACTCCTCAGCTTTTGTTTCGATTGAGAAGATATACCAAACACTCGAGACAGTGTTTCATCGGCTATCCAAACACCTCGAATTTCGTCAAAAATACTCCGCTGCGCGTCGTATTTTCAACTCTCTTCTCGGTGTTTGGATATCCCGATGAAACACTGTCTCTCGTGTTTGATATATTACATCAACATTTTAATTTCTCAGTTTTTAATACTGGAGTTTGCAATATTCAAGAGTTTTTTTTCTCCATTCTTGATAAAAGATAATTTAAAGAAAGGCTTTAGTGACCTATATCTTTGCCATTTCTTTTTACTTTCTTCCTAGTGCTTCCGTGTACTAACTTGAAACATGCTGGGTTAAGGGATTACTCCCGAAGCTTCCGGTAGAATTTATTGCGTAGCTATGGCTGGTTCGGTGAGCGTGCAAGATAAAACCGAGTCCTGTGCTTAGATTCGGGGGGGGCAAGATGGTGCTTTTTTCCCTCACGGGATTACCCGCTGTGTCCCGCAAGTAAATACCGTTGTTCATATGGCCAATAGCTTACGCTTGGTCAATAATCCATAGACAGTTAATTTAGATATTCTGGTACTTTGTCTTTCACCGATGCTTCATTCTTCTTTAATAATTTCTACCTTTCTAGACATTATACACCATAAGTTCTAGAGTAGAGCCTTCGGGTGAATCCAGGGAACTGTACGCGGGCTCAACTTGCAAGTGGCATATAACCTTCACAAGTTTATCACAAAAAGAAACTCCTGACACTTCACAACTGTTATACGACGTAGACTCTGATACAAACACGTGGGCCGTCAGTGGACGGAAAAGCGGTGTGGTGAAGATACCACATGGTGTCATGGCAACAAGTGACGTTGTGCTTGATGTAATTCCGCAAACTGGCGGGAAACTAGCAATGCCGGGAATAAAACTGATGAAGTATGTCGAAAAGGACGAAAAGTCACCAGAACTGCATACCAAGGAGGACGAGGGCGAAGAGGTGAATGCGTCCGAGTCGCGGCCAAGTCACCAATCCCCTCTAGTTTTACCATTTGCGTGCGGTCAGGTTTACAACAAGACAATGGCAGTCCGTGTCTGCGTTTTGCCTAGCGCTAACCCTGATCTTGCCTGGATATGAGATGAAATTATTCCACTGAAGAAATTTATGGACAAGGTTCAACAGGGAAATAACGATATTGAAAAACCGGAACGTCAAGTAGTACGGTTACGCAGTTTACCAGTCATTATCAACTTGTCTTTCTTGCGGAAATCACGATGGTTAAGAGTTATCGTACTTAACTGATTAAATTATTTTATTGTTCGGGATTTAACCCAAAAGTTTGGTATCGAGTGTAGGTCAGCTTAATACCAAGCCATGAGCCTGGGTCGGCTCGTTACCAAGCTTTGGTATCGAGTTTGGGTCGGCGCGCCCTCTGTGGGACCAAGTGTAGTGGA
>JAHPZR010023490.1:5000-25000 GCA_019787425.1 Platygyra sinensis
ATACAAGTTTAGACGACCAGTGACTTATCGTTACTTTTCACTTTCCCCACCACACTTAATTTACAACCAGTATAAGAGCACAAAAAATTATGATAACGTTGGTCTGTGAACAAATCCGTTTTTCTGCGCAGAAGCAAACGTTTACCTCCTCCAAAGCGCTAAACAGCTTGAGTTTAACATTGATACACTCCCCCACACTGCCGATACCCTTCATCAACTCAATCTGCACATCTTTCACTTTCAACAGTGGTTCAGCGCGTACAATAATAGCTTGAGCTGAAAGAGAACATGAAAATGGTCATATATTTATTAGTTGTAGTACAGGACGTATTTATCTTTGCTTCGTCAAATTGTTCGAGCCAAAAGAGAGTCAGAGGAGCAACGGAAAAATCCACCCTGATGACGAAGCTCTACCGAAATCGATGTCGTGCTCTGATTGGTTGTTTACGAGTTTTGTATTTTCCCGCGCAAGTAACAACCAATCGATGACGCTGCAAGGATCTCTATGAAGCTACGTCATCAGTATGAAATTTTCTCTGGAGAAACTTGGAGGTCCTTCCACCAGGCCCCAATTGTTTGTAGGTTATCCAGTGGACAAATGTCAACAAAACAAAACCCCCTATCCAATGGATAATGATTTATCCGGTGGATAGTCGTGTCCACCTTTCGAACTACCCGGGCCAAGATAATAGTTAAGAGTGTACACTTAAAGACAAGATGGCGGACTTGTTTATTTAGGCTCAGCTATGTATCTGTGCGTAGATTTTATTTAGACCACTCAAGTTGTACCGGAATTTCTTTCCAGCATATTTTTTTTCGCTACTGTTTGTTTTTTTGGGGGGAAGTGTTTAGCGCACCATTCGCTCTACATAATAATTTTAGCAAGAATTACTATAGACTAGGTTTATGTGTGTTTTGCGAATAGCATTCATTACCTGAATCCATAGTCTCTCGCATGACTTGTAATAACTCCTGAGTATAGTATGACCTGTTATCAGAAGACAGGCGCTCTTCACAAGCCAAAATTGAGCAGGAAGCAGCATATCTTTTATGAGTTAAGGACAGTTCTCAACCCTGACATTAGTGCTTCCTGTACAGATAGGTTTGTGCCGTCGGTGATAACTTCAATTTATTTATTACAGCTATAAAATAAATGCAAACTTGACACAAGTTAACTCATTTAGTAAAGCTTCTTTTAGAAGAAATGGAAATACCATTACTTATTTTGAAAGCTCAGCATAAGCTTGCCATTTCTGTTCGAGAGATAGCCTACCACAACATTAAAGTGAATCGGACAGTTTTGATTCCAATTTAATTATCCATTTAAATTCATGCATCTGTTCGCTTGAAATTAGACAATGAGCGCTCGAGAATTTCTGCAATTATCTTAAAATTTATTTTTACGCTATTTTTGAGATTAGAACCTCTGCTCAAGGGACTAAGGTGTAATATCTATGTACTTGCCATTGTCACGAGACGCAACAATCATTGAAAAATTTATAAGATTAGTTTCTTTACAAAAAACCTTTTACCCTGGGTGCCAGAGGTTTTTTCCTCGTTGGGGGCGACAGAATTGAGCGGCGAAGCCGCGAAGGCGAGTCGCGAAGCGGCAAGAAAAAAACTCCGACCAAAAACTCCGACCAGCACTCGGGCTCGCTCTTCCTCCTCGCCGCTGGCGAGCGAGAAGACCTCTGGCATCCAGGGTATAAACCTTTCTGCTCGGTGGAGTAAAAGATACTTGTCCATGTGTTTAAGTTGCTTTTGACACTGTGCCAGTTTGACCAGACACTGTGTTGCTAGAAGACTCCACTTCTCGTGCTTGTACATCTTATATGCATCAACCAGTAGGGGCTCCGCACGAGCAAATTCTCCGCGGGAACTAGAAGTTCACAATAGTTCCAGTTAGAGCGGTTTTCAATAGGCCACGATCGATGTATCAATGTTCTAACATGGCTCCGTGGCTTTCGGGTTAAAATTGTAATTTTTAAAGTTTCTTTGGTCCCTCAATTCCCAAGAGACTTGAATACAAAGAAAACAACACCAAATATAGAAGTTTGTCCTGAAAGCCTCGGAGCCATGTTAGAATATTGATATAGGCGCTGGTGTTGTAATCCGGAGGTCCCAGGTTCAAGGCCCCCACTCTGTCACTAGCGGAATTTATTTTTCGGTAGTCCCGAGTTCAAATCCTCAGTCACGCTTTGTAAATAGCCAACTGGTCTGCCGACAGCCATTTCACTATGTTACGTTTATATGAAATATTTGATTTCTTTGTTTCAGTGGCATGTCTGTAAACTAGCTAATGCTCAGTGCTAAGCTAAGTGCATGTCCACTATAAATGATTTTTTTTTACAGTACTGGTCAAAGAGATTGCAGCACCTACGAGCGCGTAAAATACGTGTAAAAACCAATACAGGTAATCACTCTGGCCAATCACAAAAAACACAGACAATCCAGTGGACCAATCAAAATTCGAAGCAAGTACATACATGCGCACCAGCTGACCCCAAGCACGGGAGTGCGAGCGAGTCATGGCAACCTCGTTCCTAGGGTCTCTCATCTGACCACCCCCTCGCTCACCCCAGTGGGGCGGTAAGATGAGAGACCCTGGGAACGAGGTTGCGAGCAATAATTGGTTTTGGCTTTACTTCCGACTATAGATCTTACCACTATATACAATGTAGCTTACATTTCTTTGCAAAAGTCGGTAAGTTTTGGGTGCCATATTTTCATACATTTGCAACGGATTTTTAGCGGAGCTCCGGCGGCCCGAAGGACCGCCAAGCGGAGCCCCATAATTATAGAAAAAGGAACCACACGTATGCATAGAAATGGGAACCCATGCAACTCTTTTCTTATGGACAAAATGGCTAGCGGCATGGATCACGGGTGCGTGCGCCCAACGACGACGGCGACGACGGCGTCGCACAACATGGCGGCCATCCAGCTAATACCAAGTCATGCAGTCTTGGATTACAGCATATTTCTTTGATATTAGACATGCATATGTTTAATTGACAGCTGTCATACCAAGAAATCCGCTGATCTGTATCACATGACCATATCGCGGGCTCAGGTTTAGAGTTCATCAAGGTCGCGTGCTTTTTTAAGTGCTGGTTTTCGTTCGGATCGTGGGCTCATGTCAGCTTAACTTTTTGAAAACAGGGCTGGATTGTTTGGAAGCCGGTTAATGCTTACCCAGGTTTATAAGTTAAACAAATTATAACTTTTTCTCTCGTACAATTTTTTTTTTTTTGCTGCTTTGTTTTGTGAATATGGTGATCATTAAAACTCACAGGAGGCCAAACAATATACAGAAAACCTCACCGCAAAGTTACAAAATCAAATCAAACTTCTACCTTTTCCTGGGTTAGCTTAATCGTGTTCTGATCAACCTGGCCCTGGAGCTACGCTTTTAGGCTGGCCTAAATCTATATATTATGAATTTACGCACTTTCACTAAATTCGCCAAGAGGTTAAATACTTTCAAAGAAGGGTGGCATCGTGGAAGTTGTCCATTCTAAAGATATTACATTGTTTAACTATTAACCAGATACGGAACTACTCACAAATAAAACTGAGCTAAATCCACACCAAGAACCTTGGCAGCTCTGGCCCGTCCTATGTTTTTGAAGATTTTAATTGCCGAGTCTGTCAATTCCTGCAGAGAGAGAAATGAACAGTTTATAAAAAAACACCATTAATTACCTTTAGAACACAACATACCGAAAACAGTGACTCACCAAATACAGAGATTCAAATTTATCTCTATACGAGAGAGCTTCTTTAAGTCTCTCTGATGGACTGCCGGGCTCAAGATCCTCTGCAAAAACCAACAGAGAAACGTATACAGCCATCAATAACGACAATTTAAATGACGTGAAAAAACAGAGTCGAGGAAAGAAATGAACCGTTGCCACGAAGATTATCCCACAGCCCATCTAGAGGGTCTGTTAATGATAGGTGTCTACTTTGTTTTAAAAATAGCTGTAAGGAGGGTCGTACAGGGGCATTCTCGTGATGCGTGATTAACTGACTTCATTTTCCGTGAAACGTGAATTTAGGAAATTATTCGTGACTCGTGACCTGAAGGTTTTGCGTGACTCATGAGCAACCTGAATTATTCACCGATACTCGTGATTTTACCACTCTATTCTACGTGATTTTGAGAAGCAAGTCCTTCGAATGGTTAGAGTCGTCTATACAGAATGACTTAGGTATGTGATTTGCAATAATAAGTTATTTGCGATTTTCCTTTCTTCAAACCCTGTTTCTAGTGTAAGAACAGGATATTAAAGAGTATCTTGCTTGCTTATTTACGTGATTCGGGAAAACTCGTTCATTCATTTTAAATGAATGAGTTTTCCCGAATCACGGAAATAAGCAAGCAAGATATAAGATATATCCGTGATCCGTGATCTTCTGTTTTCCTCTGTTCGTGAACCGTGCAAGAGCCCCCCCCCCCCTCTCCCCCCTCCCCTGTACGACCCTCTATAAGCAGTACCCTCTTATTTTTACTGAAAGAGGAAGTAAAGAAAGAATAACTTAGTTCAGCCCACCGTCGTCTTGTGTTTTTCCAATCCCAGATATCAGAGTGTTGGCAATCTGCAGTTCAGACTCTTTTGTGTCATATCAGGCATCAGGGCACACAGGGATCCCAAGTGGCCCAGCTGAAAACAGTTGCAGAGTGAATATTGTAAGCTCTGCCAACTTTCAAATACTTGTTAAAACTATCCACTTTTGGTGTCTCAGGGCTTTGCAATTTTCATGGTCATAATCGTCATAATCAAAATGTAACGCAGCAAGTCAGCAATTACATCATTCTAAACGAATGCTAAACAGCTGGCAAGTGGAATTCCATTTTAAACAGGATTCCATCAGTGTACATTATTTTTGGCATTAGAAGTCGCATATCAAAACTTTACATTGCATTGTTTAAAAATACTGCAGTAATGTTCAGTCTGGAGTCAAGAATAACATCATGTATACCTACCTTTTGTTGAGCATACTGGTAAAGGAGGGCAAAGTGAAGACTATACACCATATCTTCCTCATGGCATTCTTTCTTGCAGGCTTTCAACACCTCCAGGCTTGTTAAGATGATACAGCAAGATGTTCCACCAGTAAGCATTGACATCTTAATTAAATGAAAGATATACATGTATTATAACAACTGAAGACTACTGTGCAGAGGTGTGGAGAGGTGAGGGGAGAAAAGAAAAGCCGAATAAGGGCCTGACACTGGGCAAATTTACTGGCTGTGAGGGTGATTATGGTTTGAGAATCTAGAGTGGGAGGCGCTGTGGCCTCATGGTTAGTGCACTTGACTCAGGAGTGAGCAGTCCGGGTTCGAGCCCTGGCCGGGGACATTGTGTTGTGTTCTTGGGCATGACACTTTACTCTCACAGTGCCTCTCTCCACCCAGGTGTATAAATGGGTACTACCACTGTCAACATTTTAAACCCCCTACCTCACTTCCTCCCCAACCCCCGCCAAAAAAAAACCACACACTCTTGAGCATGGATAAAAAAAAAACAACAACAAGATAGTATGGTTTCAAACCTTCACACATGCTTCACACCTACCTGTGCATGCATACAAGAACATTGTATATCTTGTTGCTTTATAGTCCTTGTAGACTCCCACCTCCCAGCACAACACCAAGGGCATCATTGAAAGTTGTGTTACTTCAATTAGCATAATCCTTCTCTTTTTACAACACTTCTAACTTTTTATCCATTTTAGGCCTCCCACTATCAACCCTTTATTTTTTACACCTATTCTCTATTAAGCCATAGTCTCACTTACAAGCCAAACTTGTAGAACTCTCTTTTTTTCAAAAACTCTCTATACTGTTTGAATTGCAAGGTAATGCATTGTTTACCCAGAAAGAAAAGTTTTTAAAGAAGATGTCCATAGATTACATACCTCAAGCTTATCCATTGCCAGCTCGTGAATGATATTATGTAAAAATTCCAAAGTTCGTTGAGCAATTTCCCAAGCCCGGCGGTCCAACTTCAAAAGAAGTTTGCATTGCCGGGAGAACAAATAATTCCTCAGATCAACATAGCTTGCTTCTTCAGTCTTGATGAGCTGTCTCAAAAAATCTTGAGAACTCTTAGCTAATGAAACTCCATCACAGCCTACACAGTCTCGCATGAAGACATTGATACAGTCTAAGGACTCTAAAGAAATACAAAGGAAGATGATCAAAAGAATCATTAACAAGCACATGATAGTGGAGTTCATATACAAATACTGTATCACACAATCCATGTATGCTTGCCGAGCTAAGAGCTATCATACTTAACAATTATCCTGCGAAATCGTGTGGAATATCGTCTGATACTTACATGTAGCTTTCAGTAGAACAATTACTGAGAAAGCATCATTGAGATGGACAATTTTACCACACAATACATGTAGCTAAGTGGTGTTGCAGGAAACTTCGCTACATGTTTTTTCACTCAAATTTCTGAGCATTTTTGCGCATAACTTTTAAGTTTAAAAACTCCATTGAGCCAATCACTCTGATCTGTGTGTCATTGGAAAGATCTCTTCCTCGTGCAGAACTTGAGTATAGATATAGATGATCAAAGGGGATGACATCAGAAATGGAACAAACGCCAATGCTCTTCATGGCCAGTTGCAGCCAGCACAGGAGTCAATGGGTTAATGAAAAGCCACAGTTTGATTGGCTGAGCTATCACACAATATCAGCAAATAGAGAGCAGTGGTTGTGGATAATCTACAAAATGGTAACACTTTCTCGTTTTTTCTGAAGTGCCAGAGGAACATTTTGAAACAAATGGGTTAGTAAATTCCTGGCAAGACTCAAAAGAAGAGTCTGTCTTACAGTTTGTTGATTTTTATTTTCAACAATATTTAAAATTGTTGGAAAAAACTGATGTATGTATGCATACACAGGTACACTAAAGAACTTCAAATAACAATTCAGTCTATAGGTGTTTTTCAAGAGTTTGTACAACAGAGCTAGTATTTAGAAAAAAATCGGTGACTGAAAATCGTTATTTGAAGGAAATTTCAGATAGAATTCTGCTAACAGGTGATAGTTGAAGAGGCCGTGTGCAATAGCTAGAGGTGTACATAAGTAACTGCAGTTGTTCTGTAGACATGTATTCACCTCCAAATTTAGAATTGATGACCAGTTGTGTGAGTAAAGCATCAATTTCATCATATTGAATAAGAGCTTCTTCAAACAAGCCAAGCATCTCAAACACAAATGACAATTCTTCCTAAAAAGTAAAAATGAAAGGATCAAAACTTCTGGGTTAGTCAAATTATTAGACAACAGCACTAAAGGGGATTGCATAATATTAGAATTACATGTATTACTGAGAGAAGACACTAAACAAAGAAAAAACTTTTCAAAACATAATCTGACAAGCCTTTTGCAAACAACATTTGACATGGAATGCTCATGCACTTGGTCACTTGTAAGATCACGTGCATGCCATTGTTCATAGCTCAGACAGTCATAAATGAAGTTTAATTAATTGAAACTCAATTAATTAAATTTGCATTTCAATCCATTCCATTTCATATTCCTTTTCATATTCATAATAATTATACCTTGATATAATTGTGTAGTTTATAGCTTTTTTACTCAGATTTTCTTCTTTGAGAGGCACCTTGCACATGTTCTTTGGTCTTGTTTGTGCTTTCCCCAATGGGTATTATTAATTCATTTTCATTCCTTTCTTTTTCCTTAGGGTACGAATAGCTTCAGAGCCATGTTAGTATATTGAATGTGGCCTATTTAAACCCAATAAAGCCTTCAAAAAGTTGCATTCCAACCTACGTGCAACAAGAAGTATGTGGTGAAGCTCCATCGTGGTTCTGTTCGTTTCTCCCTCATTGACCTGACTTGATCTTCAAACTTCCCCAAGTGGCGATTAAAGGAGACCAGCAACAACTGACGCAGTTTGGTGACCAAGTTCTGCCATGATTCCAGAGATCTCGTTAATTGACTTTCTTTGAAGGGTTCCCATAACTGGATTATTCTACGATAGATATACATGTAACATCTTAATGGTACCATTCATCATTAATTTTTACTTAATTCATTTAGTGTTCAAATTATGTATAATGCAATAGATCTAGTACAAATGTACATTACATATTAAATGCTCGTACATAACTTACTTAAATTATTGATCAGACTGCAGTTCAAATACTGACCTTCACTCAACTTATCATTAGACAAGTGTACCCTTATTTATCCCCTTCATTCCCTTTTCCCTGTTGATCCTTTCTCAATAGCGTCGTACACAGTTACTAAAAATAGATTACATCACCAGAGACCCCCACATGACAAGAATTACAGTCCGGTAGAAGGTTTTGTATGAGCGCGTTGTCTTCTCAACCAGAAACATCAGGCAAAAAACAAAAGATTGGTGGTCTACAATGTAGGTTTTTGATTAGCTTAGATTATTGTTAGAAAGCAAACACTGCTGCCTTAGGTAAAGGAAAACAAATTCAAGGTGTCCAGAAAAGACCATAAATGTCACAAATTGCACGAGGATCGTACAAAGCCGCAGCGACAATCAGACATGTACAGATACCAAATTGTCAGGAATTAGGAGTCGAGAACTTTTAGCTCGGTGATTTCGACTGTAGCCGATCAGAATAGTCAACGGGGTAACATATTACAAAGAAATTTATTTGCTGTTTATCCTGGTCTGGAAGAGAAGACTTCTCAGCTGACTTATTGCCAGAAATTCTCAAACTTGACAACCCAAGCGGCAATCCGCTCAAAAGAATACGATAGAACAGGAGGACATAAAATTATTTAATATCCCTGAGACAATTCTAAATTCATAGCAGAATTATATGTAGTGTCCTAGGCAATTTGGAGGACCTAGATTTTAATGGAGCCATATTTATCCCACCACATAAACAAATCTGTGACTGTGAGGAGACCTCAACAGCAAATATTTCAGATCGTAGTTATGTCAGCGCAATAGTGTAAACATAACTGAGAGAGGCCATGCGGGCTAAAATGGTTTTAAAAGGTGAAGACAGAGTGGACTTCTCACGGAAATCAGATGTACGTTATTTCTTATGGTATTTGTTTGCTGGCTTGCTGGATTTTTTGTGAGTGATACACCTGAATGTCACGATACAGTTATAGTAATATTTTTCTGCCATGTAGGTAACGAGTGTATTCGTAAACAGCCCTTAGAAGCTCTTCTTCAAATTCTGTTTTTTTTTATTATTCCAAGACACATGTCGTGGGTTTTCTCCAACGTTTTGACCTAGAGATGCCATTGAATTGCTAAACTGATCGCCGAGTATCACATTGAAGAACTCACGAGCGCCGTTGTTTCATACATCGCTCTCAAAGAAGTAGCGCATGGAATGATTTGTTTGTCTGAGTGACACCAGAGATTAATTTTCGTGACATCATTAGTACACGACGCTATTTCAAAGGAACACCTCAAGAAAAATTTCAATGCCTGAACTAAGCCTTATAAATAAAATGTATGGATCACTGCATCAACAGAAGTGACCATGTGATTAAATTACCATAAAATTCAAAATATAAACCTTCCAATTTTTTTTTATTAGCATCTGACATGCAAGCAACCTAAATTTAAAAAATATATATCAAACAAATATACAAAATAAAAATGAAAATAAAAAGTTACCTATCACTATTTTTTGCCACCAAAGTCACTCTTGATTTTATCAAATACCGTGCTGCGGGGAAGCTGTATTTTGGCTTATTTCCCTTCAGTGAGTCCTGTGATATGACTTGAATAATCATCCAGTCAACTATATTCCTGTCACGCAACTTTCGCATCAGTTGTGTGATTGTTCACACACTTACTGTTCTTGTCAATATTCATTCTTGCATCCTTTGCGCAAAAAATTACTCAGTCATGAACGCTTTTTGTAATCAGGTAATTACCTGATTCAAAGAAAAGCTTTACATGACGAGTGATTTATTTCTCAAATGGATGCAAGATGAATTTAAAAGTACACGTAAAGGTGTGAACAATCCACAGACTGATGCGAAAGTTGCGTGACAGGAATATAGTTGACTGGATGATTATTCAAGTCATATCACAGGACTCACTGAAGGGAAATAAGCCAAAATACAGCTTCCCGCAGCACGGTATTTGATAAAATCAAGAGTGACTTTGGTGGCAAAAAATAGTGATAGGTAACTTTTTATTTTCATTTTTATTTTGTATATTTGTTTGATATATATTTTTTAAATTTAGGTTGCTTGCATGTCAGATGCTAATAAAAAAAAATTGGAAGGTTTATATTTTGAATTTTATGGTAATTTAATCACATGGTCACTTCTGTTGATGCAGTGATCCATACATTTTATTTATAAGGCTTAGTTCAGGCATTGAAATTTTTCTTGAGGTGTTCCTTTGAAATAGCGTCGTGTACTAATGATGTCACGAAAATTAATCTCTGGTGTCACTCAGACAAACAAATCATTCCATGCGCTACTTCTTTGAGAGCGATGTATGAAAACAACGGCGCTCGTGAGTTCTTCAATGTGATACTCGGCGATCAGTTTAGCAATTCAATGGCATCTCTAGGTCAAAACGTTGGAGAAAACCCACGACATGTGTCTTGGAATAATAAAAAAACAGAATTTGAAGAAGAGCTTCTAGAGGGCTGTTTACGAATACACTCGTTACCTACATGGCAGAAAAATATTACTATAACTGTATCGTGACATTCAGGTGTATCACTCACAAAAAATCCAGCAAGCCAGCAAACAAATACCATAAGAAATAACGTACATCTGATTTCCGTGAGAAGTCCACTCTGTCTTCACCTTTTAAAACCATTTTAGCCCGCATGGCCTCTCTCAGTTATGTTACACTATTGCGCTGACATAACTACGATCTGAAATATTTGCTGATTGAGGTCTCCTCACAGTCACAGATTTGTTTATGTGGTGGGATAAATATGGCTCCATTAAAATCTAGGTCCTCCAAATTGCCTAGGAACTACATATAATTCTGCTATGAATTTAGAATTGTCTCAGGGATATTAAATAATTTTATGTCCTCCTGTTCTATCGTATTCTTTTTGAGCGGATTGCCGCTTGGGTTGTCAAGTTTGAGAATTTCTGGCAATAAGTCAGCTGAGAAGTCTTCTCTTCCAGACCAGGATAAACAGCAAATAAATTTCTTTGTAATATGTTACCCCGTTGACTATTCTGATCGGCTACAGTCGAAATCACCGAGCTAAAAGTTCTCGACTCCTAATTCCTGACAATTTGGTATCTGTACTGTCTGATTGTCGCTGCGGCTTTGTACGATCCTCGTGCAATTTGTGACATTTATGGTCTTTTCTGGACACCTTGAATTTGTTTTCCTTTACCTAAGGCAGCAGTGTTTGCTTTCTAACAATAATCTAAGCTAATCAAAAACCTACATTGTAGACCACCAATCTTTTGTTTTTTGCCTGATGTTTCTGGTTGAGAAGACAACGCGCTCATACAAAACCTTCTACCGGACTGTAATTCTTGTCATGTGGGGGTCTCTGGTGATGTAATCTATTTTTAGTAACTGTGTACGACGCTATTGAGAAAGGATCAACAGGGAAAAGGGAATGAAGGGGATAAATAAGGGTACACTTGTCTAATGATAAGTTGAGTGAAGGTCAGTATTTGAACTGCAGTCTGATCAATAATTTAAGTAAGTTATGTACGAGCATTTAATATGTAATGTACATTTGTACTAGATCTATTGCATTATACATAATTTGAACACTAAATGAATTAAGTAAAAATTAATGATGAATGGTACCATTAAGATGTTACATGTATATCTATCGTAGAATAATCCAGTTATGGGAACCCTTCAAAGAAAGTCAATTAACGAGATCTCTGGAATCATGGCAGAACTTGGTCACCAAACTGCGTCAGTTGTTGCTGGTCTCCTTTAATCGCCACTTGGGGAAGTTTGAAGATCAAGTCAGGTCAATGAGGGAGAAACGAACAGAACCACGATGGAGCTTCACCACATACTTCTTGTTGCACGTAGGTTGGAATGCAACTTTTTGAAGGCTTTATTGGGTTTAAATAGGCCACATTCAATATACTAACATGGCTCTGAAGCTATTCGTACCCTAAGGAAAAAGAAAGGAATGAAAATGAATTAATAATACCCATTGGGGAAAGCACAAACAAGACCAAAGAACATGTGCAAGGTGCCTCTCAAAGAAGAAAATCTGAGTAAAAAAGCTATAAACTACACAATTATATCAAGGTATAATTATTATGAATATGAAAAGGAATATGAAATGGAATGGATTGAAATGCAAATTTAATTAATTGAGTTTCAATTAATTAAACTTCATTTATGACTGTCTGAGCTATGAACAATGGCATGCACGTGATCTTACAAGTGACCAAGTGCATGAGCATTCCATGTCAAATGTTGTTTGCAAAAGGCTTGTCAGATTATGTTTTGAAAAGTTTTTTCTTTGTTTAGTGTCTTCTCTCAGTAATACATGTAATTCTAATATTATGCAATCCCCTTTAGTGCTGTTGTCTAATAATTTGACTAACCCAGAAGTTTTGATCCTTTCATTTTTACTTTTTAGGAAGAATTGTCATTTGTGTTTGAGATGCTTGGCTTGTTTGAAGAAGCTCTTATTCAATATGATGAAATTGATGCTTTACTCACACAACTGGTCATCAATTCTAAATTTGGAGGTGAATACATGTCTACAGAACAACTGCAGTTACTTATGTACACCTCTAGCTATTGCACACGGCCTCTTCAACTATCACCTGTTAGCAGAATTCTATCTGAAATTTCCTTCAAATAACGATTTTCAGTCACCGATTTTTTTCTAAATACTAGCTCTGTTGTACAAACTCTTGAAAAACACCTATAGACTGAATTGTTATTTGAAGTTCTTTAGTGTACCTGTGTATGCATACATACATCAGTTTTTTCCAACAATTTTAAATATTGTTGAAAATAAAAATCAACAAACTGTAAGACAGACTCTTCTTTTGAGTCTTGCCAGGAATTTACTAACCCATTTGTTTCAAAATGTTCCTCTGGCACTTCAGAAAAAACGAGAAAGTGTTACCATTTTGTAGATTATCCACAACCACTGCTCTCTATTTGCTGATATTGTGTGATAGCTCAGCCAATCAAACTGTGGCTTTTCATTAACCCATTGACTCCTGTGCTGGCTGCAACTGGCCATGAAGAGCATTGGCGTTTGTTCCATTTCTGATGTCATCCCCTTTGATCATCTATATCTATACTCAAGTTCTGCACGAGGAAGAGATCTTTCCAATGACACACAGATCAGAGTGATTGGCTCAATGGAGTTTTTAAACTTAAAAGTTATGCGCAAAAATGCTCAGAAATTTGAGTGAAAAAACATGTAGCGAAGTTTCCTGCAACACCACTTAGCTACATGTATTGTGTGGTAAAATTGTCCATCTCAATGATGCTTTCTCAGTAATTGTTCTACTGAAAGCTACATGTAAGTATCAGACGATATTCCACACGATTTCGCAGGATAATTGTTAAGTATGATAGCTCTTAGCTCGGCAAGCATACATGGATTGTGTGATACAGTATTTGTATATGAACTCCACTATCATGTGCTTGTTAATGATTCTTTTGATCATCTTCCTTTGTATTTCTTTAGAGTCCTTAGACTGTATCAATGTCTTCATGCGAGACTGTGTAGGCTGTGATGGAGTTTCATTAGCTAAGAGTTCTCAAGATTTTTTGAGACAGCTCATCAAGACTGAAGAAGCAAGCTATGTTGATCTGAGGAATTATTTGTTCTCCCCGGCAATGCAAACTTCTTTTGAAGTTGGACCGCCGGGCTTGGGAAATTGCTCAACGAACTTTGGAATTTTTACATAATATCATTCACGAGCTGGCAATGGATAAGCTTGAGGTATGTAATCTATGGACATCTTCTTTAAAAACTTTTCTTTCTGGGTAAACAATGCATTACCTTGCAATTCAAACAGTATAGAGAGTTTTTGAAAAAAAGAGAGTTCTACAAGTTTGGCTTGTAAGTGAGACTATGGCTTAATAGAGAATAGGTGTAAAAAATAAAGGGTTGATAGTGGGAGGCCTAAAATGGATAAAAAGTTAGAAGTGTTGTAAAAAGAGAAGGATTATGCTAATTGAAGTAACACAACTTTCAATGATGCCCTTGGTGTTGTGCTGGGAGGTGGGAGTCTACAAGGACTATAAAGCAACAAGATATACAATGTTCTTGTATGCATGCACAGGTAGGTGTGAAGCATGTGTGAAGGTTTGAAACCATACTATCTTGTTGTTGTTTTTTTTTTATCCATGCTCAAGAGTGTGTGGTTTTTTTTTGGCGGGGGTTGGGGAGGAAGTGAGGTAGGGGGTTTAAAATGTTGACAGTGGTAGTACCCATTTATACACCTGGGTGGAGAGAGGCACTGTGAGAGTAAAGTGTCATGCCCAAGAACACAACACAATGTCCCCGGCCAGGGCTCGAACCCGGACTGCTCACTCCTGAGTCAAGTGCACTAACCATGAGGCCACAGCGCCTCCCACTCTAGATTCTCAAACCATAATCACCCTCACAGCCAGTAAATTTGCCCAGTGTCAGGCCCTTATTCGGCTTTTCTTTTCTCCCCTCACCTCTCCACACCTCTGCACAGTAGTCTTCAGTTGTTATAATACATGTATATCTTTCATTTAATTAAGATGTCAATGCTTACTGGTGGAACATCTTGCTGTATCATCTTAACAAGCCTGGAGGTGTTGAAAGCCTGCAAGAAAGAATGCCATGAGGAAGATATGGTGTATAGTCTTCACTTTGCCCTCCTTTACCAGTATGCTCAACAAAAGGTAGGTATACATGATGTTATTCTTGACTCCAGACTGAACATTACTGCAGTATTTTTAAACAATGCAATGTAAAGTTTTGATATGCGACTTCTAATGCCAAAAATAATGTACACTGATGGAATCCTGTTTAAAATGGAATTCCACTTGCCAGCTGTTTAGCATTCGTTTAGAATGATGTAATTGCTGACTTGCTGCGTTACATTTTGATTATGACGATTATGACCATGAAAATTGCAAAGCCCTGAGACACCAAAAGTGGATAGTTTTAACAAGTATTTGAAAGTTGGCAGAGCTTACAATATTCACTCTGCAACTGTTTTCAGCTGGGCCACTTGGGATCCCTGTGTGCCCTGATGCCTGATATGACACAAAAGAGTCTGAACTGCAGATTGCCAACACTCTGATATCTGGGATTGGAAAAACACAAGACGACGGTGGGCTGAACTAAGTTATTCTTTCTTTACTTCCTCTTTCAGTAAAAATAAGAGGGTACTGCTTATAGAGGGTCGTACAGGGGAGGGGGGAGAGGGGGGGGGGGGCTCTTGCACGGTTCACGAACAGAGGAAAACAGAAGATCACGGATCACGGATATATCTTATATCTTGCTTGCTTATTTCCGTGATTCGGGAAAACTCATTCATTTAAAATGAATGAACGAGTTTTTCCCGAATCACGTAAATAAGCAAGCAAGATACTCTTTAATATCCTGTTCTTACACTAGAAACAGGGTTTGAAGAAAGGAAAATCGCAAATAACTTATTATTGCAAATCACATACCTAAGTCATTCTGTATAGACGACTCTAACCATTCGAAGGACTTGCTTCTCAAAATCACGTAGAATAGAGTGGTAAAATCACGAGTATCGGTGAATAATTCAGGTTGCTCATGAGTCACGCAAAACCTTCAGGTCACGAGTCACGAATAATTTCCTAAATTCACGTTTCACGGAAAATGAAGTCAGTTAATCACGCATCACGAGAATGCCCCTGTACGACCCTCCTTACAGCTATTTTTAAAACAAAGTAGACACCTATCATTAACAGACCCTCTAGATGGGCTGTGGGATAATCTTCGTGGCAACGGTTCATTTCTTTCCTCGACTCTGTTTTTTCACGTCATTTAAATTGTCGTTATTGATGGCTGTATACGTTTCTCTGTTGGTTTTTGCAGAGGATCTTGAGCCCGGCAGTCCATCAGAGAGACTTAAAGAAGCTCTCTCGTATAGAGATAAATTTGAATCTCTGTATTTGGTGAGTCACTGTTTTCGGTATGTTGTGTTCTAAAGGTAATTAATGGTGTTTTTTTATAAACTGTTCATTTCTCTCTCTGCAGGAATTGACAGACTCGGCAATTAAAATCTTCAAAAACATAGGACGGGCCAGAGCTGCCAAGGTTCTTGGTGTGGATTTAGCTCAGTTTTATTTGTGAGTAGTTCCGTATCTGGTTAATAGTTAAACAATGTAATATCTTTAGAATGGACAACTTCCACGATGCCACCCTTCTTTGAAAGTATTTAACCTCTTGGCGAATTTAGTGAAAGTGCGTAAATTCATAATATATAGATTTAGGCCAGCCTAAAAGCGTAGCTCCAGGGCCAGGTTGATCAGAACACGATTAAGCTAACCCAGGAAAAGGTAGAAGTTTGATTTGATTTTTGTAACTTTGCGGTGAGGTTTTCTGTATATTGTTTGGCCTCCTGTGAGTTTTAATGATCACCATATTCACAAAACAAAGCAGCAAAAAAAAAAAAATTGTACGAGAGAAAAAGTTATAATTTGTTTAACTTATAAACCTGGGTAAGCATTAACCGGCTTCCAAACAATCCAGCCCTGTTTTCAAAAAGTTAAGCTGACATGAGCCCACGATCCGAACGAAAACCAGCACTTAAAAAAGCACGCGACCTTGATGAACTCTAAACCTGAGCCCGCGATATGGTCATGTGATACAGATCAGCGGATTTCTTGGTATGACAGCTGTCAATTAAACATATGCATGTCTAATATCAAAGAAATATGCTGTAATCCAAGACTGCATGACTTGGTATTAGCTGGATGGCCGCCATGTTGTGCGACGCCGTCGTCGCCGTCGTCGTTGGGCGCACGCACCCGTGATCCATGCCGCTAGCCATTTTGTCCATAAGAAAAGAGTTGCATGGGTTCCCATTTCTATGCATACGTGTGGTTCCTTTTTCTATAATTATGGGGCTCCGCTTGGCGGTCCTTCGGGCCGCCGGAGCTCCGCTAAAAATCCGTTGCAAATGTATGAAAATATGGCACCCAAAACTTACCGACTTTTGCAAAGAAATGTAAGCTACATTGTATATAGTGGTAAGATCTATAGTCGGAAGTAAAGCCAAAACCAATTATTGCTCGCAACCTCGTTCCCAGGGTCTCTCATCTTACCGCCCCACTGGGGTGAGCGAGGGGGTGGTCAGATGAGAGACCCTAGGAACGAGGTTGCCATGACTCGCTCGCACTCCCGTGCTTGGGGTCAGCTGGTGCGCATGTATGTACTTGCTTCGAATTTTGATTGGTCCACTGGATTGTCTGTGTTTTTTGTGATTGGCCAGAGTGATTACCTGTATTGGTTTTTACACGTATTTTACGCGCTCGTAGGTGCTGCAATCTCTTTGACCAGTACTGTAAAAAAAAATCATTTATAGTGGACATGCACTTAGCTTAGCACTGAGCATTAGCTAGTTTACAGACATGCCACTGAAACAAAGAAATCAAATATTTCATATAAACGTAACATAGTGAAATGGCTGTCGGCAGACCAGTTGGCTATTTACAAAGCGTGACTGAGGATTTGAACTCGGGACTACCGAAAAATAAATTCCGCTAGTGACAGAGTGGGGGCCTTGAACCTGGGACCTCCGGATTACAACACCAGCGCCTATATCAATATTCTAACATGGCTCCGAGGCTTTCAGGACAAACTTCTATATTTGGTGTTGTTTTCTTTGTATTCAAGTCTCTTGGGAATTGAGGGACCAAAGAAACTTTAAAAATTACAATTTTAACCCGAAAGCCACGGAGCCATGTTAGAACATTGATACATCGATCGTGGCCTATTGAAAACCGCTCTAACTGGAACTATTGTGAACTTCTAGTTCCCGCGGAGAATTTGCTCGTGCGGAGCCCCTACTGGTTGATGCATATAAGATGTACAAGCACGAGAAGTGGAGTCTTCTAGCAACACAGTGTCTGGTCAAACTGGCACAGTGTCAAAAGCAACTTAAACACATGGACAAGTATCTTTTACTCCACCGAGCAGAAAGGTTTATACCCTGGATGCCAGAGGTCTTCTCGCTCGCCAGCGGCGAGGAGGAAGAGCGAGCCCGAGTGCTGGTCGGAGTTTTTGGTCGGAGTTTTTTTCTTGCCGCTTCGCGACTCGCCTTCGCGGCTTCGCCGCTCAATTCTGTCGCCCCCAACGAGGAAAAAACCTCTGGCACCCAGGGTAAAAGGTTTTTTGTAAAGAAACTAATCTTATAAATTTTTCAATGATTGTTGCGTCTCGTGACAATGGCAAGTACATAGATATTACACCTTAGTCCCTTGAGCAGAGGTTCTAATCTCAAAAATAGCGTAAAAATAAATTTTAAGATAATTGCAGAAATTCTCGAGCGCTCATTGTCTAATTTCAAGCGAACAGATGCATGAATTTAAATGGATAATTAAATTGGAATCAAAACTGTCCGATTCACTTTAATGTTGTGGTAGGCTATCTCTCGAACAGAAATGGCAAGCTTATGCTGAGCTTTCAAAATAAGTAATGGTATTTCCATTTCTTCTAAAAGAAGCTTTACTAAATGAGTTAACTTGTGTCAAGTTTGCATTTATTTTATAGCTGTAATAAATAAATTGAAGTTATCACCGACGGCACAAACCTATCTGTACAGGAAGCACTAATGTCAGGGTTGAGAACTGTCCTTAACTCATAAAAGATATGCTGCTTCCTGCTCAATTTTGGCTTGTGAAGAGCGCCTGTCTTCTGATAACAGGTCATACTATACTCAGGAGTTATTACAAGTCATGCGAGAGACTATGGATTCAGGTAATGAATGCTATTCGCAAAACACACATAAACCTAGTCTATAGTAATTCTTGCTAAAATTATTATGTAGAGCGAATGGTGCGCTAAACACTTCCCCCCAAAAAAACAAACAGTAGCGAAAAAAAATATGCTGGAAAGAAATTCCGGTACAACTTGAGTGGTCTAAATAAAATCTACGCACAGATACATAGCTGAGCCTAAATAAACAAGTCCGCCATCTTGTCTTTAAGTGTACACTCTTAACTATTATCTTGGCCCGGGTAGTTCGAAAGGTGGACACGACTATCCACCGGATAAATCATTATCCATTGGATAGGGGGTTTTGTTTTGTTGACATTTGTCCACTGGATAACCTACAAACAATTGGGGCCTGGTGGAAGGACCTCCAAGTTTCTCCAGAGAAAATTTCATACTGATGACGTAGCTTCATAGAGATCCTTGCAGCGTCATCGATTGGTTGTTACTTGCGCGGGAAAATACAAAACTCGTAAACAACCAATCAGAGCACGACATCGATTTCGGTAGAGCTTCGTCATCAGGGTGGATTTTTCCGTTGCTCCTCTGACTCTCTTTTGGCTCGAACAATTTGACGAAGCAAAGATAAATACGTCCTGTACTACAACTAATAAATATATGACCATTTTCATGTTCTCTTTCAGCTCAAGCTATTATTGTACGCGCTGAACCACTGTTGAAAGTGAAAGATGTGCAGATTGAGTTGATGAAGGGTATCGGCAGTGTGGGGGAGTGTATCAATGTTAAACTCAAGCTGTTTAGCGCTTTGGAGGAGGTAAACGTTTGCTTCTGCGCAGAAAAACGGATTTGTTCACAGACCAACGTTATCATAATTTTTTGTGCTCTTATACTGGTTGTAAATTAAGTGTGGTGGGGAAAGTGAAAAGTAACGATAAGTCACTGGTCGTCTAAACTTGTATATTAACCACTTGCTCACCAAGAGTGGGGTCTTTACGGAAACATCTCAATCCGAGCGCGCTTGCCAAAGTGACATTAATTAATAGCTACTTGTTAACCGAGAGTGAGGTCTTTAGGGAAAATATTAAACCAGGACCTTGCCGTAT
>JAHPZR010023490.1:30000-32587 GCA_019787425.1 Platygyra sinensis
GTTACCGCCGAGCTGTCTTGTTCATTTCACCGTCCATTTTCCGTGCGTCACGTGCTCCACTCGTCAGAAACCACGTAAGTCAAACAATCTGTGTTGAGTATTTTATTTTGTGCATTAGTTTTGTGGCGGTGATGACAAGCACTGATAATTGTCGGCGAAAGTGTTTAACAGTACTTCAATATGAGAAACGAAGAATTAACTACAGTCAGTAGATGTAGGTTTTTACTTGCCTACTCAACTTGTGAAAGAGGCAGAAAATGAAGTTCTCACACACTAAATTGGGGCAGGGGATAACCTGGCCTCGAATAAGGATATTAGATATCACACTCGGTGATGTTTCAGTCTCGTTTTTATTGCCATACGAAGCAACAGCTTTCCCATCCAACCAACCCTTTCGCAATTCAGCATACAGTCATACTTTGAGTAGTTGAGTTTTTCTAATGAAAAAGACACACTCCGACTTTTGTTGCTATGAACGTGTTTTTTGTTTGAGTACACATTTTATCTGAGTTGTGAGTTTGCAAATAAAGTATTGTTGCATTCTTGTATGGGAGACTTATGGCATTTAGTGCGTTGGAATTGATGTTCTGAGAATTTAGTGATTACTGAGCGGTTCAGAATGTTGAGGATTGAAGCCAAGGACTTGAATTTTGCGGAGTCATTTGACCCCATGAGCTTCCGAACACAAATCAAATCCAATACCACAAACCCCCGCTCAATTGTGTCCGTCGGACAACCCGCTCAAC
Organism: Platygyra sinensis; assembly: GCA_019787425.1. Taxonomy (NCBI): domain Eukaryota; kingdom Metazoa; phylum Cnidaria; class Anthozoa; order Scleractinia; family Merulinidae; genus Platygyra; species Platygyra sinensis. The sequence continues at coordinate 30,747 of JAHPZR010023490.1, forward strand.
GATAAACGAACGTCAATAGCCATTTCTTATACATTTTCGAGAATTTAAAGTGTCTCTGAAACTGCGCCAACGCTTTTTCTACATGTAATTTTTGTGAAAAGTTGAAGAACATGACTCAACCGACACTGTATGCTCTGCAGAAACTTAACCGTTTGTTTTCGATTTGTAGTCGTTTTGTTCAGGTCATTGTAAGTGGAATCAATCCAGTAGACTTGATAATTTCATCGCCTGAATTGGTCATCACAAACTGCTCTTCAGTGAAGCTGATGTCAATGCACAGTTCTGCAGAATACGTGAGTTTTGTTTATACATCCCTAGATTGATCACTATGGAACAGTGCTGTTAATATTTTCCAATGTTTGAACTTGTTCTCTGCTTTGATACTTTTAGATAATCATAAATAACCAAGATGTGTCCTTCCTTTGGAAAATCGAGAGTGAAGAAGGTAAGATGGGTTTTATTTCTTATAATCAAACTTTTTACTCGATCCCTATTTAAGTCAGATTCTGGTCAAACCAGAATCATTTCTCTCTAAAAGCAACCAACTGTCTGACAACCTTCGTTTGGTTTAAGGTGATTCCTCGATATTGCATTGCGCATCCCTACTGCGCACGATATTCGCGTCATTTGCGCGCGCAAATAAGCGCGTGCACTTACACAACGTAAAGGGATTTCCCTCAAGCCAAGCTCGACAGCGAAATCAATGCTCGTTTTATCTTAAACAAGCACCGTAATGTACCTTTTTATTGCATTAAATTAGTCTATAATTCATTTCCCTTCCACTGAATGAGTAAAAAGAATTTTGACGTCAGGTAAAAAAATTACTGCCAAAAATGTTTACGTAGCCTTTCACTGGTGACGTGGACCTCACCACCCCTATAAGACGCACGCTAGAAAGGCCTTTTGTCAACTCTGATCCAAGATTTTCTTTTTTGCCAAGAAACATATATCAAATTGTTCCTTTGAAACGACGCAATGTATCTTTTAAGACTTGTTAAAATGATATGAACTAGATGTATTTGACCACTGATACCCCGAAACGTAGCGGAGTCCAGGAAAAGAAAAACGCACTTAAACCTTTGACGAGTTATGACTCTTAAACGAGCATCGTACCACATGTTTTTTATCGGCACATTTCGAATAACTGCATTATTAGGAACAACCACAATTTTTTTTACAAAAATCTAACGTCAAGTGTTATTTCTGGGGAATCACCTTAGATTAATAGACCACCATCCTTTCGTGATTCGCAGGTTCACCCTCGCAACTGGATTGTGAGTTTAAGACTTCATTTTCACCTAAACATGTTACGGTAAGAATAAATGACTTAAGATGATGCACTTCTTCGTCCTGAGTATTTGAAACGGAGAATCTATAAAACGTTTCGTTTATACAGTCCTATTGCATCATTATTGGAAGCAATATTTGTGTTCGTTTGGTTTGTCATGATCTGCGAAGTTAATTTGATACACGTGTTTTTTGTTCTGGACTAATCTGGTCAAGTAGCAACTCTTGTTTGGTCTCGCATGACTGGCTTGAAACCCTTTGAGAGGACAGTAGGTCAAACAACAGAAACAATGCCCCTAGTCCGAAAGCAATAACAGCTACTACACTATGACGACAAATAGAATTACAATCTTACGTGAGCTGCTACACTTCTGGATTGACAGCAACATTGAAATGCCTGTATTCGAACCATTTTCATAAATAATTATTATTTTCCCTATTCCTTCTCTAGTGCTATCCATCTCTGCTGTTTTTGTGCTGACGTTTAACAACTTAAATCGTTTATTCGCTTTTAACCGCAGGATGATTCACTTCACTCATCTGAGAAGAGTAAT
>JAHPZR010023493.1:0-12500 GCA_019787425.1 Platygyra sinensis
TCCGAGGCATTAACACTCTGTTGTTTTTATTGTTAACCACTAAATTTTCTTCCGCGCGCCAGTTCAAAAATCATATTGTACTATTTTCAACTTTTTTTTAGATGAAAGCCGTTAAAGTCAAATGTAAAATTTAAAAAAGAAATCAGGCAAAAACCGAGTTAATGACTGGCTATTACGTAACTTTCTAGACATTTACATCCAAATTTCTGGGCCAGATACAGTCAACTAATTTTGATACAAGTAATAAAAGTATTTTAACATGTTTATCTATATCTGAACAAAATGCTCCCACGTCTCTGCCCCCCCCCCCCCCCCCCCGCCAACCCCCCTCATGGGGCTGAGTTATGGGGAGCAGAGTCTCTGAAGGGTCCCACCGTCACCGGTCCACCCGCACGAGGAAGCTCCAATGCGCTCTTGTTGGAACTCCTTTATATTTGAGGCAAAAAGCCTCAGTTGCTCCATTGTGGGAGCATTTCTTTTAATCTCACCGGGCGTGGCCCCGTTTTGGTGCCGAGTTTGTTTCGGTCTTCTGCTGTTGTAGATTTACAGTTTTGAGTCTAATTTCGGCAAGCGTGTTGAGCTCGTGCTATTCTTGATATCTTTGAACTTGAAATTGTTTACAGCTTGAAATTTCTGATAACCACCGACTTAAGGCGGGGGTACACCTGAAGGCTGTTTTGACATCGCTTAACACGGCCTTTCTGCCAATATCTCGGTCACGTTTTAAGCAACGCTAAATCTCTCTGCTTATTCCCATAACCACCGTTTGGCGGTTTTGTGTAAATTTTTGGGTGATTTTTGGACTTTTTAAGAAAGAAATATTTTTTCTCAAAGAATAGGTTAAATAGAGGAAAATACGAAATATTGAAGATTTGATGGATTTTGAAAAATGGAAATTTGTAGTGAAGAATTACTAGACGGATACCAAACAGTCCCCTACCAACCTGGGGCTCTCATTTAGGGTGGTCAACTGTTTGGTAGTGTTTCCAATCCATTTTAATCCTAACAATTCCCTTTTGATAATACTTCAAATTTTACTCCTATTCAGGCATACCCCCGTCTTAATACAATTTCAATTGGTTATTTTCTATAAGCTGGCTTGCTTACAGTTAAATTTTCGGGGACGACTATTATCCATCCGGGTATTTTCCTCGAACGCCGGGGAACTATGGGCTGACATTGTCTCTCCGTGGATGAAGACTATCGCGCCATATTATTAATTTAAACCAATAAGAATCGGAGAAAATTTAGTGGTGAACTATAATGCCTGATAGTGTACCTGTGCAATGGCTCAGCCAATCAGATTGTAGCGATTGTCTACTAAATGAACATAAAAAGTGCGAATTTTGGAGATCAGTACTTTATTTTTGAAGAACATATTTCAACAGCGAACTCGATTTGCCAAAGACACTTCTATTGCTGTACTTAATTATTGTCATGATAACTCGACTGTCTCCAAATCCTTGAACTCCTGTGAATCCTCTTTCTTAACTTGTATATTTGCTTTTAAATCCAAAGAAGTGTAGACTTTAGAAATGTATTTGTAAACAGATGTTAAAAAGTAGAACGTCTTTGGAGGTAGCTCTCGACTCAAAGGCACAGTGTTAGCGAAAATTCTATCATCCATTGAGCCGGTTAGTTTAAACTTGTAAGTGCGATTATTACAGACATTGGCTACTTCCAGCGCAAAGGAGAAAGTTCCAAAATTCCTTCTCAAGAATAAGAGACAATTCGAATCCAAGTCCTTTACTATCGTCTCTGAACCAAACATTTTACGTGGAACACCATGCTCAAACAGCACTCCATTTTTGGTATTGTTAGCGGTTCTCTCCTTGGCGAATGCACAGAGCTTGATATCCACTGATTTATCAACGCAGGCCACAAACTTGTTGTAAGTCGTCTGTCGAATGAAGCTGAGAAAAAACACTCCTTGTTTTGGTTTAGCATACTGTTTCATGGAGACTTTATAAACTTCGTCTTCTTCATATCCGTGTGGGGGGACCACATGTATGTCCATAGAGGTGATGATGTATTCTCCTTGGAAACTTTTGACAACATTTCTAAACGTTTTTCCAACGAGGCGTTCACAGTTTCCATACCCAGAATGTTTTACCCGAGTTGCATTACCTAAAAAAGGAGAGATTAATTATAAATTAATTATAAATAAGTGTGCATCCCTGTCGTACGAACATCAAGAAATTCACTATTCTTTACCAAGGACACATACATACATACATACATACATACTTTATTGGGACTCCCTTCAACAGGGCTTTTCAGTCACAATGTTAACTAACTAACTAACTAACTAACTTATTTACAGTAATTTAATTAAAATCAAAATGTATTTAAATCATTCAAAATATATCCAAATTTACTTCATATAGAACATATTATTAAAAAGTTTCCGCTTAAAAATATCAATTTCTTTAGTATTCTTAATGTTGTCAGGAAGTCCATTCCATTCCCGTGGGGCGCGAAAGTAAAATGCCCTTTGTCCCATCGACAATCTACATCGGGGGGTCACAAGATTTTTACATCCCCTTGTGTTCTTATTGTGAACTACTGAACGCTTAACAAAATATTTACGTAAATAGACCTAACAGACCTAAGGTCTGGAACTGTCTTCCTGCCTCTATTACCAATTTGTCAAGCTTTTCTACGTTTAAAAACAAAGTGCTAGAGTTTTTACTAAAATAGTTCCTGAGTTAGTTTCTGCCGCACTCCTTCGCAGCCCTTATCTTGTTTAATATTGTGATGTCGAGGTGGCCTCTCTTATAAGCCTGGTGGTTTCTTGAGGTCTCCTCGCCTAACAACTTGCTGTATATTATTATTGTTATTATTATTATTTATTTTCTTTTTTTCTTTTTAATTTGTTGTAATATAAAGGCAAATAAATGATGATGATGATGATGATGATTCGAGTCATTTTCTGCAGAATTTAACCAATCGCCAAGCAAGCTTGTTAAGGGGCCAGTAAGAGTCACGGATGCTGTATATTGTTTGATCTTTTTATCACCCTTCGCAACTCAGGAAGGCCATCTCAACAAAATTGAGTCCATGGTTTACTAGTTCAAAATATTGATGTTTTTTCCTTGTAAGTCCAAAGGATTAGAGCACAATCTCCTATCATTAAAATCGAAGAAAGTAAAATGAAACGAGTACTAATCAACGAAATTTACACCGTACCTTCCATATATTGTCTTTGTATGGCATCGTTAATAGTTGCGAGTGCAAATTCTGCCAGCCATTTGTGATTTTCTGCATTGTCTTTGATATGACCTTCTTTATCAAAGCCTTCGCATTTACACCTGGTCAGCGGAAGTAGGTGCAAGTCTGCGCATGTGCGGTTAGCAGGAATGACTGAGAATATGCCTGTTTGTGAAAAATCCTGAGAGTTCATTTTCTCAGGGTCGTGCAAACTCATGAGTGCTTTGTGTACATCTTGTAAGATAAAGAGCCGCTTTTGATTTGTTTCCAGGGCGGCCATTCTTTGAGGGCCCAGTTCTTTTTTGACACCATCAGGAACAATCATGAAGAAAGCTGGGTCAAATAACTCTCTTCTACCTTCTTCTGTGTAAGCAAATGGCGTCCTTGTATGGCCATGATCCGCAAAAATCATAGTGAGGGTGTCACGAAGGCCCGCCAGGTCAACGAAGAGCTTCGCCAAGTTTGCGTCCAAATTAGCAATCCGTACTCCAGTCGTTTCGTGTCCGGTGTTGAAATGCATGAAAGAGAACAAAGTCTTCGCTTTTTTCTCGTTTTTTAAAACGGTATACACTTTCTTTATGTAGTCCATGAAATACCAACTGAAAAACTGTCCATTGAAACAGACCTTATCAGGATAATCATAGTGGTTTGTTCTGTCTAACTTCTTCACCACCGTGCAGGAAAAATGGGTTAAGCCATAATGATCGATGTTTGCCTTGGCCAACTTTGCTTGTAATTCCTGCCACCTGCGATAAAATGTGACACTGAACACTGAAACTTGCTTACAGATTTTTCCCCGAAGTCCTCTTCAGCCAATTATTTCATGACCTTACTAATGTAACGTTTTTGCTTGGCACAGTCATAGTCGCCGGTGCTCCAGCCAAGCACACAACTAGGATGCTATACCCATGGTCGACCCTGACCGATGGAGGCCTACGTACTAATGTAACGTTTTTCCTTGGCACAAGACAGACCTGCAAACCGCCAGTTTTAGAATCCACGATTGGTCTCAACGCGTCACTTGACCGAATCAGTCCCCAACTAAAACTGGGGTATATCCATATATTATAAGCCATCAAATATTTTTGCTCGCGCGCAATTGGTCTAAAAACATCATGTGACTAAATATTCTTTAGTTAAAACTGGGAAATATCCGAGAATATTCCCCAATTTTTAAACCTGCGCGCGATGCGAAAAAGATTTGAAGGATAATAAACACTTTAGCCTCTATTTGAACTTGAATAATATGCTCAGATATTTCTTGTTGGGCATGATATTTGACATAATCGGTTTTCCTATTGTTTCGTTCTCGGTGAGCTGCACGCCTCTCGGAACAGGTAATGCCCGTGGAAAAATATCCCAGCATATTTTTGCGCCAACTGTTTGTTTATAAGTGTTCGTTTTCGATTTGCGTCGTTTGTACTCCGTGGTAATCTTCTCCATCCTTAACCATCTTTGTTCCTTTGCGATTTATTGTCATCTCTTTGGTGTTTTTATCCTTGCTTTTTTTTGCTTATTAGGATCTCCGTGGTGTTTTTCTATTTTAGTAAACTACTATTTTCAGCTATCAATTAATTTAAAGGTAGTTTTACATGTATCCAAAATATCTCAAAATACCATGACCAAGCTCCTTCAAGGTGGCTCAAAACAGTTTCCCCCAATATACCATTTTATAGTTGTCGGACCTGGCCTTTGAATGGCAGCGAGGCTGGAGGTGACCTTGTTTTGATTAAGACCTGATTGTTTTTGTTGTGTAAATCAAGTTATTCTTATGCTAGCTAGTTGGCATTAATATGAGAAAAGCACAGAGGTCTGTAAGATCACCTCCAACCTCGCTTGCATTCATGGCCAGGTATGTAAGCACACAACTGTAAAATAGCCTATTCGATTTTGATGGGCCATTAAAAGCGCTTTTTATGATGCGGCAATCGTGATACCAAAATTGGGCCCAATCATTAGTCGTGATAAGACGCTACTTTTTGCAAAGATAAAAAATATCTGTACGTAGGGTTCAGCGCCAGCTTAAAGTTTTGAAACTTTAAGGTGACTTTGAACCCTATGTTCATAATTTTTGTCGCTAATCAATAAGTGATCTGTGATGTCGAAGAGAGTCGGTCAGGTTAGTTCCGACCAATCACATGTGAAATCGACGACCCACATGTGCTTATTCCGTGCTGCCAAAAAGTCGGTCACCTGTTTAACTTCGACCAATCACAAGTGAAATTGCACGAAGGACTCACATGCGTTAGAGTGTGTGGGTACTGTAAGCTCGTGTTTTCGACAAGGTCGATCGAGTATTCTTTAGTCCGTGCGTGTTTTCGACAAGATCCACCGTTTTTTCTGCAAGCTCGAGTATTCATCAGTCCGTGTGTGTTTTCGACAAGCTCCTTTGTGCTAACAGGATTGTGTTCAGTGCAGAGTACGTGGTTTTCCGTCAAGTTTTGTTCCATAAACGTCTGCTCTAAAAGCTGGAAGAACAACTTTTAAACATTCTGGATTGATACTCGCCTTGTTTTACGGGCCGTTGGAAATCGTTTCAAAATGACCTTCCTTCGCGCGGCACCAGAGATGGTTTGTGCAGTTCCCAGCGTTTGGAAAAAGTGTCAAAATCAAAATCTTTGCTTGTTGTTTGCAAAATTTGATCCACTTTTGTCACAAGTCAACCCACTTTGGTCACAAATTCAGCCTAAACAATTACGGTTCGGCAAGATCAGAATACTAAAATAAGCTCCCCATTCAAGCGATTCACAACAATGCAATTCACCAGGTACATGTAAACCTTTCTAGAATTAGGCTACATTGTGCTTTCTCCAGCTTGAGCAGAACTTTGAAAATTGGCTTACTGGTTAAGTAAGCGACTTTGCAATTTATTTTTCCCTAAAAATCTCATCCAGTTCTTGGGAAGTTGGGCTAAAAATATGGTTGTTGTACGTAGTGTGCAAGTGAAATCTTGTTATGGAAATGCAGTTAACGGTATATGTTTCGTTTGTTTCAGACCAGCTTGTTTTCGAACAATTTATTTTTAAGAAAACATCTATACTATGAGTTTCTTGTGTACTTTCGAGTTTCGAGTGGATGTAAATATGGATTGCAGAACATTAAATCTAGGGACAGGGTACCTTCTAGGATTACTGAAAGGAAAATTTTTAAGTCCATAAAAAAAAAGAATAAAATTAGCTCTCCGAAATATTACTGCCAAGTCATTCTGATTGAGAAGGATTGCTACTCATAGAACATTCTGCTTGTTTTGTTCCACAATGTAATGATTGGTAAAGCACGACAAAAATATATGTTCGAACCAATATATTTTCTTGTCATTTCTTCACCCTGTAATTTTGTTTTAATCTCAATATTCTATGAACTTTTAACTCAACAGACCCCTTGATGACCAGTTCCCTTCGCATATAATTGGGGTACTTAAGCCCGCTGATATTGAGTATTTATGAGTTCTTTCCATCCCTTCCCCTACACATCTAGTCAGTATCGCAGAAGACACATGCACGCATTGGGTAGCTATTTTTTTTATAGTTTACCAAAACTTCAGTGCGTCTTATCATGCTAATTAAAACTTGATAACATAAAAATAATCACCGTGCCGTTTTCGAATTATAAGCCCCTAAAGCTGTAAGTAAGGCGTATTTTTAGCAAGTCATACTGTTGCAATAGCAACCTCTTGTGTCACGAAAATGGGGCAATTTTTTGGTACCATGATTGCAGCATCAAGTGATAAAGATTGGTTCCCACGACACATCAAAATCTAAGTGCTGGAAATTGTTTTGAGCCGCCTTAATGCAGATCAGAAGTCCTAACCAAGCAGCACCACTTCTACTCTTACGGTCGAAAGCCACTAATCTTCCGTTAAACTCACCGAGATTTGAATTCTGCATCATTCCTTGGCACATCTCGTTTTTCAATGTCCGTTAGCGCACTTCCCCATATGTCATACCAACAAAGGTCTTCTTGAAAGAGGGTCTGATAGCCCCACTTCTGGAAGGTCCCATATGAAACACCCTACGCCTCATGGAGCCTTTGTGTGCTTTCCTGAGGCACTAATTTCATTATCGTCTGAAAAAAAAACAGAAAACCTGTTGTAGGCGATACAATACAGGGATAGGAGTCCCCGAACAAAACTGGGTCAGCAATCTCCCCAAAATTACTAACCCCATCTTAGCTGTTACAAGAAAACAAATGCTGAACTCTCGTCCAGCCAGTTGATAAAATGTCAATATTTTGGGGGGGTTAGGGGTGGTGAGTGGTATCAACAACATTTTTGGGGGTTTTTTTTGTTGGTGTTGTGTTTTTTTAATTTTTTTTTTGGTTTTTTTTTTTTGGGGTTGGGGGGTTGTTATTTTCTTTTTTTTAAATTTTTTTTTTTTTTAAACTTTTTTTCTTTTTTTTTTTTTTAAAACAAAATTTTTTTAAACTCGTCTTGTTACAGCAATTGGCAAAAAGAGCCAGGGACCCTAAGGATTCATTATTCAATTTCAAACCTCTCTTCCTTCCACCCCCCTCTGTTCCGCCTCCAAAAAAATCTTAAAATTGTTCCCTGCGCTGGATGAAACCCCCCCCCCCAAAACCCTACCCCCCCTCCCCTCCTCCCCCAAAAAAAAAACATTAACATTGCTTCTGTACAGATTCTAATATTCAGCCAGTTTGAGAACAGCAAGGCACACACCGCACCGACAATCTCAAACAAAAATGTCAAAATCTCTCTGACCATCTTTCTAGACCAAACCTGTGTATAAAACACAGACATTCGAATTGCACCCACAACTCTGAAGAGCGTATAACAAAAATTACACCCTTCCATCTTCAGTAATTAAAGTACCCTATTAGACTTACATGTACACCGTACATGTGTATCCAGATTGAGAGCAGAGAGTAAAACTGTACCAAATTTCTGGCCAAAACAGTAGAACCTTCTAGCCAGTGGGTGGTCATGACATCTGGCACTATTTGCAGCAGTGAAGATATGTGTTAGCCCTGCCTGGTCCACTTGCAGCAGTAATGAAAAATGCTGCGATGCGAAGTGTTTTTTTTTCCCAGGGGTCGAAATATGAAGAAAGCTCGAGTCACACCCAGACTGGCGAGAGTTCCTAGACCAAAACTGTTGAAAAACCACACTCAGTGGTATTGCACAAACCTCAGTATAAAGTTAACAAAAGGCACACTCCCACCTCTTCAGGTATGTGCAACGCAAATAACCTACACACCTATCCTCTTCGTGTCTTCGTGGCACATAGGGCCTTGTAACGCAAATAACACCAACAAAGAAAACTATAGTAAGCTCACCTTTGAGAACGCCAGAGAAGAATGGTCTTAAGTTCTCAAATGTCTGTTGTCCAATACTCTGGGCCAGTTAAAAGTCCAAGGCGGTGGCCTTTATATTAGGATCATGCACAATCTTGCGGAGTGACTTAACAGCTCTTGGCAAAATCCTGTTGAAATGTGGTCTGGAGATCGAGTCGAGCATTATCACATTTACATTAATGCGATTTTTCTTTTCGCCCTTCGCGACTTTCTTTAGTATCGGTGGAAAAGTGAGCACTTGGAAGATCTTTCCACATCGTAGAAACAGAAAACTAAAACCCCTTTTTAGGTTTGTTTTCACAGCCTTCTGCACATAACCAGTGATTGTGTCATTTGGTAATGGCTTCCAGTCACTGACAGCTTTACCCATTTCTGGATTGACGGAAGCGATTTGAATATCTGACGAACCACAAACGTTAGCGTCGCATGACAGTTTATTATGTCCTGACTCTGTTACTTGGAATAAGCATATGTCTGGGTAATGAGTCTCGTCACATGTGCGATTCTCGCCACGCCCTGGCTGTCCATAATGTTTATATATTTGCTCAGAAGCAGCCTTACTTGGCCTGAAGGAAAATTGAAAAAAAGGAGTAAAAATGACTTAACTTGCAGTTTTCAATAAATTAACAAGGCATGAGTCAAGTTATCAAGATACTGCTGGGTGGGTGGAAATTGTTGTCGATATACTACTTATTGTATAAGACTCCAAATAAACATGCCTGTCTGTCTGTCTGTAAAGATCTCAGGATGGCAATACATTAAGACAAAAAGGAAAAAGGAAATAAATGTAACTAGATCACTCGGTTGGTCTGTCACTTCAACAGGAAGTGCTCGCCGCGCTCAAGAATATTTCTTGCATAAAACCGGATTTGTACGTATTCCGGGCGTATTGCTCGCAGGGTTGACTTTTATGGGATCGTATATAAACTGTCCAAAGATGACTAGCATATTTACTTATAAACACTTCTGTCATTTGGCCATGGCGCTGATAAACGAAACAACGCATGTTGTAAAAACTCTTTTTCTAAACACTTAACGTTTCGTATGCCCAATATACTTAATTCTTCAGAGGTGACGCTTAATAAACTATATATAAATCAAAATGATACGAAAACAAGGCACCTTTACCGAATTGGGGAGAGTACGAAGTCTGCAGATAACAATTATTAAAGTTGGCTAGAAAGAAAAAAGGTTTTCGCTGCCAATATTTTCATTTCATTTCAAGGGTTTCAGGTCACGAATCAAAAGAGTTTCTTTGAGTTTGCAGTGCAAATCCCAACGCCCGGATGTTAGGATTTCAAGGTGATCCCATTGAATGTTGTGGCCAGTTGAGCTGCGAGACAAATCTCTAAAGTGTTCCGTTTTTCTGTCATGAAGACAATGCTTTGTCTTTCCGATGTAAGACATCCTCACAATCCCAACAGCTTGCCTTATGAACCACCTTTGACCTTAGGGATCGACAAAGCCTGCCCTTGTAAGTACTAAGGGAAAAAGACTATATTCGGTGGGTGTTGCGGAAAATTAAATTAATACAACCATAAAATTTGTAGATAAAAGATTTGAGCTGCCTGTGTGTGTTTCATGTCTGTATTTTAAATCTTTGTCTAAAAATAACGTATAATTACTGTTTGTCATGACTGCTTTCAAATTTTTACTGTGAAAGTTTATGTTGATTTTAGTACGTTGAAAGAGCAATCACCTTGTGACTTTATACTTTTGGATGTAACATGAAACCCTTGTTTTCTCGAAAGCACAGCGATGAGATCGTGTTCTTTTTCAACCCCGGAGACTAAAGGAAAAACGTTAGATTTCTAATGAGGAAATGGAAGACGATCCTTATTCAAAACGAAAACTGTGTTTTCACCGATGAAAAAGAACTAATTTAATTATTATCAAATAGTCATGGACTGCCACGTTCTTATTCAGTTGCCTCCTTTGTGAAAACAATAAAACCAGTTAAAATGCTTGCAAAATAATGACGATTAATACAACAGAGAAGCCCTAGCGTTTCAACAAGAAGTACTGCATGAAAGTCAGTTGACCGAGACTTTATTCTTCATTGTTGAACCTTAGATAATGGAGAGGAATGGTTCTGAAACTCAACAAAGTTCTTTATTGTATGTTTTTGTTCTCTTTTTTGGCCTTGACCCTGCACAAAACACAATAGTTCTTCACTAATGACCGAAGAACTAGGCAATAGAAATGTTTTGACTACGCAACTCGTGGATAATGTATGACCGCAAAACAAGATTCTGCACAATGGTGGACATTCCAACATAAATCTTGGCATCTTTGTTTGCTCCTTTGATGCTTGCCAGACTTCATAACCAGTCTCCTCTATTAACTATGATTGAACTAGTCCCCACTAAAAGAGGTTTGAAGCACAATGAAATCTAAACTACCCCACACATACACCCTGTAGCCATATAATAAATGATGTGAGTATATGTATTAATCTTTAAAGTAGTGTAAGTAGTTGTTTGATTACTGTAACGAGTGTGTGTAACCGTGCATGATAATAAAAACATTGTAGTCATATGCGAGGAGAGCAGCATCCCCACCCTTCCCCTATTGTTTGCTAAAAGATATAAGGACTTAGGAGTAACAAATGTTTAACCCACTCCTCGCCTCTGGACCCTCCCTCACAACTTGATCACAGCTCAGTCCATTACAGCAAACTTAAATGTACTTAGTTGTTGAGCTGAACTTCACTCATCCATACCTGTGAGGCTTGCATTTGATTTCAGATTGTGAATCTGTAGTTTCATTGATACTAGAAGCATTGTGTAGACTAACATTATAAGGATATTGAGGAGGACTTGTTCTTCCTGCGCTTCCTATAACCCAATGAGAGTATTGCTGTTAAATAAAAGTTACGGCGAGGAAGATCATGAATCTATTTATAAAGTGCTTGACATTATATTGACTGATCTGAAACTCTGTAGGCACTGCGGGCCTATTATACAGATTATTAAGTGTTGATTGGGCCCTTTTTGGGCAACATCACCCATATCACTTTAGCTTATCTCCGTTTCTGCAACACATAGCAACCTGGAGAATTTCTACTCCGCTTTTGGCCTCTCCCTCAGATGGAACCTATGTCCACTCCCAGCATACGGCCGTTGCCTCGGGAATTCGAATTAATAAGTCAGCGTTTAGTGGGCGGGAGAAACAGTCCTATGTTACTATCGACTTTATGTTAACAGGAAAAGCACTGAAGTCGGGTTAATTTTCCACTGGAAATCGAGTTAATTAAACATTTATGAAAAGGAATTTAATAAAAATCATGTAGTCCATAGCAGGTTGTGACAAATAAAAAATTTGACAAATTTCAACCGTGTCCTGCAACTTACAAGTGTCGCCAGGATCACGAGATTACAGTTGGCCGTGAAGGTAGTAGAATCAAGGTAATGTGTTTTTATTGTGATGGCACCTTGATTTCTTGATTAATTAGGAAAAGATTCATGCCTCAAGTTAGCTTATTCATTTAGGACGCTAGAACAGTTACTAGAAATACTTCATAATGTTTTCTTGTCAAGTTTCGCAACTTTAGATCCGTGTTATTTGGCAGCAGTATCTTGGGAGTTTTAAAGACAATGGCAAACATAGCAAATTCATTTTAGAGCACACTCAGTTTCTCTTTCCCGCCACAGCCACCCGCTTGCGTTCGGATCTTTTCAGATACCCCACAGTTGAGACGAATGCTTGCGATCTCCACGTATTAAAGACAAAATAGAGGGTCTGTAGACACATTTGGGGGATCTAAAAACGATTTTGAAACCAGCAAAAACAAAAAGTGAATGTATTTTGCAGGTGCTTTGGTCGATCGCCTAACTCGGACCTACACACTACCTTGTAACTGTCTTCCACAGAAAGCCATGAGCTCCAACTGCAGTATTAAAGTCCAAAGGCCCACCAGCAGAGTTGACATACATAGAGATAGAAAGATCTGTGTGGAAAATAGAGATTATGATATTATT
>JAHPZR010023493.1:17500-20000 GCA_019787425.1 Platygyra sinensis
TTTTCTCTTAAACGAGCACGGTGACCCTCGATTTTTATTTCAGGTATTTGCTAAGAATAGTCTGATGAAGAACATAATTTTATTTGAAGAGGAAAAAAAGTTTGATAGTAGAACATGATTTGGGAAAATAGTACCCAACTGAGCGTATTTTGGCCAAGGCGAGGACTTCAAGTTAGCCACGGAACTGTCCGAAAAAGTGCAATATCATTGCAACCAGTCAATCAAAAACGGCTTAAATGAAGCAATACTGCTTATGTCAGTAAATGAAGCTTTCCTTTCAAGACAAAATTTGGTGTCTTTCGAGTAACCAAGATTTAATTCTGTATGAAGGTGACTCGAACTTTTAACGCGCAACCAGTAAAAATACCCCATTTTAAGAGCCTGCTGACGCGTAAACAAGCACGGTGATCCCATTTTTATGATGTTCATATAATGAATGTTCATATAACGAATGTTCATTACACCAAGTTTCAAAAAAAGTTTGATAGTAGAACAATTTCAAGGGAATTACCTTAAGTTCCCTATCGGTAGATAAGCTAGTGAAGGCCAAACGGGCTGACTAACCTTCTAAATATAGTTTTAGAATACTTAACACTTTGACAGGACTTTCAGAAGCAAACTACAAAGTCCTTGAAGCATTGAGGTTTAAAGATACGCCTTTTATACAAATATCACGTAAAATCGCCTAAATAGTTTTTCCGGAAATTCTAAAAAAATGTTTAAATGCCCAAAAAATCTTAATATCTCGAAATTTCTCATATTTGTTTCAAAAAGAGGCCTTTTTTGAATATCTTAGGCCAAAAATTTCTCCAGCAGGAGCTGAATATCTACACTAGTATTATGGAAATGAAGCAACTTCTCAAAACAACATGAATGCAAAATGTCAAGGGGGAAACCGCTGAACTGGATTATTTCTAGCATAGATTGATAGAACTAGTATTCTGTCGAGAAAATAGCGAGGAAAAGCTGGAAAACAGTCAAAAAAACTATAAAATTCTCTTAATATGCCAAAATGTTCTAAATATCTCGGAAACTATTTCAAAAAATATTTCAAGAAATATCCGGATATTTGTGTAACCGTCCATTTAAAGAACGAATGAGAAACATAAACAGGATGTTTCATAGGAGATTCAGACCAAGACCAGTGGAAGAATCCAAACACGACCTTTGATGGGGTTGTATTTGTGGCTAAAGAGAAAGGAATAATTACTTGAAGTCTAGCCTGCGTAGCTTGGCGGTTTTTAAGCAATTTGAGGGCGCTAGGAAAGCGGGAAAGCCGCGATAAGGAGCGCCGAAGCCGCGAGGAACCTGGGAGAGAGACAACTTCGCAGCTCGTTTTCGCGGCTTCGCCGCTTTGTGTGTTCGCGTTCAAATTGCTTAAACCGTCATCGCGTTCAAATTGCTTAAACCGCCAAGCTACGCAGGCTACTTGAAGTCTCAACAATAGTTACTTGAAGTCACAACACTCACTGTGCAGGCGGTAGGTTCTTGAATCACAAGAATTAACGCTTTACACGCAAAATGATAAACAACTGAATGATGTTCGCGAACCAAAAATGAAGCAGCTGTATTGCAATATCACTGTCCCTTACCTTTCTTACGCCATTCTAGCATGTGGGAGTACGCGTAAAAACCACAAAGACAAATTACATGTGTAAAGAGCAAGGAAAGAAAAATTTATGAAACCCGACAAAGTCTTTTGTTGTATGTTTTTGCTCGCGTTTTTGGCGTTGACCCTGCACAAAACACTGTACTGAGGAACTAACCAATAGAAAAGTGTTGGTTACGTAATGCATGCATAGTGTATGAGCGCAAAACAAAAGATTGTGCAGGGTCGTGGACATTCCAACATAAACTCTTGGCATCTTTGTTTGCTCCTTTGATGTTTGCCGAACTTCATAACCAGTCACCTCCATTAACTGATCAGGGCTAAACTTTTTGTTTAACTTTTGGCAACTTCACAAACAGTATACTCCCTTCCTAAACTTATAAAATGTTTCCAAAGTAAATTACATTTACAGACTTCAAGCTCTGAAATCCACGCATCTTTGGCAAAGAGCCTCCAGCCAAGCTTTTTGAGAACCTTTTTCATTCGCCGGTAAAGTGCACGAATACTGGCTTCTTGTAATATTTCAAAAACGAGTGCGAGTGTTTCATCAGGTTTCCAAACGCGAGAAACATTTGAAACCACGAGGCCGCAGGCCGAGTGGTTTTATTGTTTTCGAGCGTTTGGAAATCTGATGAAACCCGAAGCACGAGTTTTTGAAATTACTTCTCCAACAAAGAAAATTAGTTTAAATTATCATTTGAATAAGATTTCCCAATTCAGCTATTATAATTGAGACGTGAAATGTGCATGATCCTCAAAACAATGTGCATGATGTGCATGATCCTATCACCTAATTGCTGCGCTGTGACAATTTTTGAATGTTAATCAACTGATGTCACGCTCTTACCTAGCTGTTTGTCGGTTCCGAGCGAACACGTTGCTTCACAGAGC
>JAHPZR010023493.1:25000-27500 GCA_019787425.1 Platygyra sinensis
CAGTATTCGTGCACTTTACCGGCGAATGAAAAAGGTTCTCAAAAAGCTTGGCTGGAGGCTCTTTGCCAAAGATGCGTGGATTTCAGAGCTTGAAGTCTGTAAATGTAATTTACTTTGGAAACATTTTATAAGTTTAGGAAGGGAGTATACTGTTTGTGAAGTTGCCAAAAGTTAAACAAAAAGTTTAGCCCTGATCAGTTAATGGAGGTGACTGGTTATGAAGTTCGGCAAACATCAAAGGAGCAAACAAGATGCCAAGAGTTTATGTTGGAATGTCCACGACCCTGCACAATCTTTTGTTTTGCGCTCATACACTATGCATGCATTACGTAACCAACACTTTTCTATTGGTTAGTTCCTCAGTACAGTGTTTTGTGCAGGGTCAACGCCAAAAACGCGAGCAAAAACATACAACAAAAGACTTTGTCGGGTTTCATAAATTTTTCTTTCCTTGCTCTTTACACATGTAATTTGTCTTTGTGGTTTTTACGCGTACTCCCACATGCTAGAATGGCGTAAGAAAGGTAAGGGACAGTGATATTGCAATACAGCTGCTTCATTTTTGGTTCGCGAACATCATTCAGTTGTTTATCATTTTGCGTGTAAAGCGTTAATTCTTGTGATTCAAGAACCTACCGCCTGCACAGTGAGTGTTGTGACTTCAAGTAACTATTGTTGAGACTTCAAGTAGCCTGCGTAGCTTGGCGGTTTAAGCAATTTGAACGCGATGACGGTTTAAGCAATTTGAACGCGAACACACAAAGCGGCGAAGCCGCGAAAACGAGCTGCGAAGTTGTCTCTCTCCCAGGTTCCTCGCGGCTTCGGCGCTCCTTATCGCGGCTTTCCCGCTTTCCTAGCGCCCTCAAATTGCTTAAAAACCGCCAAGCTACGCAGGCTAGACTTCAAGTAATTATTCCTTTCTCTTTAGCCACAAATACAACCCCATCAAAGGTCGTGTTTGGATTCTTCCACTGGTCTTGGTCTGAATCTCCTATGAAACATCCTGTTTATGTTTCTCATTCGTTCTTTAAATGGACGGTTACACAAATATCCGGATATTTCTTGAAATATTTTTTGAAATAGTTTCCGAGATATTTAGAACATTTTGGCATATTAAGAGAATTTTATAGTTTTTTTGACTGTTTTCCAGCTTTTCCTCGCTATTTTCTCGACAGAATACTAGTTCTATCAATCTATGCTAGAAATAATCCAGTTCAGCGGTTTCCCCCTTGACATTTTGCATTCATGTTGTTTTGAGAAGTTGCTTCATTTCCATAATACTAGTGTAGATATTCAGCTCCTGCTGGAGAAATTTTTGGCCTAAGATATTCAAAAAAGGCCTCTTTTTGAAACAAATATGAGAAATTTCGAGATATTAAGATTTTTTGGGCATTTAAACATTTTT
Organism: Platygyra sinensis; assembly: GCA_019787425.1. Taxonomy (NCBI): domain Eukaryota; kingdom Metazoa; phylum Cnidaria; class Anthozoa; order Scleractinia; family Merulinidae; genus Platygyra; species Platygyra sinensis. Next base: position 26,406 of record JAHPZR010023493.1, read on the forward strand.
TTAGAATTTCCGGAAAAACTATTTAGGCGATTTTACGTGATATTTGTATAAAAGGCGTATCTTTAAACCTCAATGCTTCAAGGACTTTGTAGTTTGCTTCTGAAAGTCCTGTCAAAGTGTTAAGTATTCTAAAACTATATTTAGAAGGTTAGTCAGCCCGTTTGGCCTTCACTAGCTTATCTACCGATAGGGAACTTAAGGTAATTCCCTTGAAATTGTTCTACTATCAAACTTTTTTTGAAACTTGGTGTAATGAACATTCGTTATATGAACATTCATTATATGAACATCATAAAAATGGGATCACCGTGCTTGTTTACGCGTCAGCAGGCTCTTAAAATGGGGTATTTTTACTGGTTGCGCGTTAAAAGTTCGAGTCACCTTCATACAGAATTAAATCTTGGTTACTCGAAAGACACCAAATTTTGTCTTGAAAGGAAAGCTTCATTTACTGACATAAGCAGTATTGCTTCATTTAAGCCGTTTTTGATTGACTGGTTGCAATGATATTGCACTTTTTCGGACAGTTCCGTGGCTAACTTGAAGTCCTCGCCTTGGCCAAAATACGCTCAGTTGGGTACTATTTTCCCAAATCATGTTCTACTATCAAACTTTTTTTCCTCTTCAAATAAAATTATGTTCTTCATCAGACTATTCTTAGCAAATACCTGAAATAAAAATCGAGGGTCACCGTGCTCGTTTAAGAGAAAAGGAGAATTTATTCCGTTATCGAGCTTAGTTTGAGGGAAATCTCTTACGTTTTGCACGTGCACGCGCTCATGTGCGCGCGCTGATGACGCAAAAATCGTGCGCAGTAGGGATGCGCAATGCAATACTAAGGAATTACCTTAAGCGTATGTTCCCTGGCTAAGTTAGTTTGAGGTCCCAGAAGCAAAAGATTGAAGTCTAGTTTCCCGGTAGCTCCACATATTAGAAAAAGCAAACCAACTATTCTCCTTTCGGTTTAACGAAGATCCATGTGCTGGACCACCATTGCCATCAATATCATTATCATTATCATCTGACCTCTACCACCACCACCGCTTTCTTCACCATCACCACCACCACCACCACTCATAGTACCTCAACAACCGC
>JAHPZR010023493.1:30000-45424 GCA_019787425.1 Platygyra sinensis
GAAATTTAAACAAATTGTTTCCAAAATTCCTTACTCCATTACCACATAATTATTTTCTGCCTGCACGTACACATGCGGTGTCTGAAGTCATTATTTGTCGTGTTTTGCTCTCCATCAGATTTTGTGTGTATCAACCTGCTTCGAAATGGAAAGATGTCTACTGCGGAGGCGTTTGGTAAGTTTTCGCAGTCATCTGGCTTCAAAGAATACAGTCAACTACTGTATTGGAACATTTTACATCTGCAAGCTTGCAGTAAGAAACAGTTTGTGGTTGGATGTTAAAGCAGCAATATAGATATCGTGTACAAACACTAAGGCTCTTAATCATATAAGCACTGAATTATGACGAGTAAATGCTACAAAAACTCTACAAGGAACTGTAGAAACCGAACCTGATAATGACAAAATGAATCAACTGCCAGCCGAACGCATATGAAATAAACACCAGTTATGTAACACTTGTGAGTGAGATACCATGCCAAGAATAACAAGGAAAGGACAGTAGAGAGAGTGACGAAGTTTAATTATATCGGGGTTATACTTGACGAACAACTTCACAGGAAAGAGCATACTGACTCTATTTGTAACAAATCAACAAGCGATTGAGACTTTCGAAGCGTGTCTATAATACACTTGTAGAACCAATCCTGTGTTACAGAGACACTGTGTGGGGTGAACTGGCAGCCACCTCCAGCAAAACTCTACAGCGTTTACAAAATGGCGCCGCCCGCATCGTTTTAAGGCATGATTCTTCTACAGACGCTTTGTTTTAGAGTGGACTGAGTTAAAAAGAAAACACGAAAAAGATACAAATGTGTCTTAGTATATAAATGTCTTGACAATCTAGCACCTTAATATTTGAGTTACTATTTCTGATCCGACTAGAAATTATAATGTACATAGTTACAATACTCGCATCAGAAGAAATGATTTGCACCTGCCCAAAGTCAATTTTTATAGCCTTGCAAAAAGAACTTATACTTGTTTATATTTCAAATTTATACCATGACGGTTTCTTAGTTTTTATCTCGAAGTTTAAATTATCGTGATATTTGTATTATTTTTAGTTTAAGGCCCCTCTGGATATCAGCCTCGCTGCTAAATGGGCCAGCCTGGCTAAATAAAGATTACTTACTTGCTGACTGACTGACTGACTGACGGACTGACTTACTATGGAAGATCTCGTATTGTTACGAAAAATTGTTGCGTGACTTGGAACATTCTTGGAACATGCTAATGTAGTCTCGAATCTTCTCGCATATTAATTAGTTTCGTGTCACAGTGACTAAGCAATTTATTTTAGTCGTTTACGTCTGCTGCTGTAAATAGTTTTACATTGTAATGCTTCTTTATTTAGTCGAGCCGGAAAGATCTAGAATCTTACGTTGTAAAGTATATACGGGAATCGATGTAGTTCTTATATGTTTTTATTCCAGGAGTATTGGAGGTTTTTCCCAGGAGTGTTTAGAGAGAATTCGTGAGTAAGTAGTGTTTACTGAAGTGTGACGAAGGTCGCGTGTAAAGTTTCGTCAGAGGTCGTGTTTGTTGAAGTGTAACAGAGAGGTTACGTGGATATCTGACAAGAGGCCGTGTTTAAACAAGAGTGACAAAGGTCGTGTGTAAAGTTTAGCGGAGGAGTGTTTATTCAAGTGTAACTGACAAGCCTAGCGTGTGCTAGTTGTGAAGTCTTGAGTGGAGTTACTGCGTTCATCTGGAATTAAATAACCTTGTTGTTGTTTTCGACATCCCCGCGTTCTGTGTAGACTTCAAACTACCTGCCACTTAAAACATCGAACTTGCAACACATATGCATACCCAGTAAATGGAAGTGAAAACTGGAACATTTAATAATATACCACGAGAAAGTGTTGTATGACTATTTGATATCATGAAATAGAAAATAGTGACCTGGTACATCAATACAGTGTACGATGGCCTTCCTGTATTCTGATTGGCTGTAATTTCTAGATAGAACACGTACAGAAAAGTTAACTAAACAAAAGAAACTGATTAAATGAAGACTTAACATGCACTGACGAAATTTTGATGCTGATACAAAATGAAGGTTCGGCATCTACGCTGGATAAATGTCTCCGTCGTGTTGTGATGGCTGTACAATAATATCATAATCTCTATTTTCCACACAGATCTTTCTATCTCTATGTATGTCAACTCTGCTGGTGGGCCTTTGGACTTTAATACTGCAGTTGGAGCTCATGGCTTTCTGTGGAAGACAGTTACAAGGTAGTGTGTAGGTCCGAGTTAGGCGATCGACCAAAGCACCTGCAAAATACATTCACTTTTTGTTTTTGCTGGTTTCAAAATCGTTTTTAGATCCCCCAAATGTGTCTACAGACCCTCTATTTTGTCTTTAATACGTGGAGATCGCAAGCATTCGTCTCAACTGTGGGGTATCTGAAAAGATCCGAACGCAAGCGGGTGGCTGTGGCGGGAAAGAGAAACTGAGTGTGCTCTAAAATGAATTTGCTATGTTTGCCATTGTCTTTAAAACTCCCAAGATACTGCTGCCAAATAACACGGATCTAAAGTTGCGAAACTTGACAAGAAAACATTATGAAGTATTTCTAGTAACTGTTCTAGCGTCCTAAATGAATAAGCTAACTTGAGGCATGAATCTTTTCCTAATTAATCAAGAAATCAAGGTGCCATCACAATAAAAACACATTACCTTGATTCTACTACCTTCACGGCCAACTGTAATCTCGTGATCCTGGCGACACTTGTAAGTTGCAGGACACGGTTGAAATTTGTCAAATTTTTTATTTGTCACAACCTGCTATGGACTACATGATTTTTATTAAATTCCTTTTCATAAATGTTTAATTAACTCGATTTCCAGTGGAAAATTAACCCGACTTCAGTGCTTTTCCTGTTAACATAAAGTCGATAGTAACATAGGACTGTTTCTCCCGCCCACTAAACGCTGACTTATTAATTCGAATTCCCGAGGCAACGGCCGTATGCTGGGAGTGGACATAGGTTCCATCTGAGGGAGAGGCCAAAAGCGGAGTAGAAATTCTCCAGGTTGCTATGTGTTGCAGAAACGGAGATAAGCTAAAGTGATATGGGTGATGTTGCCCAAAAAGGGCCCAATCAACACTTAATAATCTGTATAATAGGCCCGCAGTGCCTACAGAGTTTCAGATCAGTCAATATAATGTCAAGCACTTTATAAATAGATTCATGATCTTCCTCGCCGTAACTTTTATTTAACAGCAATACTCTCATTGGGTTATAGGAAGCGCAGGAAGAACAAGTCCTCCTCAATATCCTTATAATGTTAGTCTACACAATGCTTCTAGTATCAATGAAACTACAGATTCACAATCTGAAATCAAATGCAAGCCTCACAGGTATGGATGAGTGAAGTTCAGCTCAACAACTAAGTACATTTAAGTTTGCTGTAATGGACTGAGCTGTGATCAAGTTGTGAGGGAGGGTCCAGAGGCGAGGAGTGGGTTAAACATTTGTTACTCCTAAGTCCTTATATCTTTTAGCAAACAATAGGGGAAGGGTGGGGATGCTGCTCTCCTCGCATATGACTACAATGTTTTTATTATCATGCACGGTTACACACACTCGTTACAGTAATCAAACAACTACTTACACTACTTTAAAGATTAATACATATACTCACATCATTTATTATATGGCTACAGGGTGTATGTGTGGGGTAGTTTAGATTTCATTGTGCTTCAAACCTCTTTTAGTGGGGACTAGTTCAATCATAGTTAATAGAGGAGACTGGTTATGAAGTCTGGCAAGCATCAAAGGAGCAAACAAAGATGCCAAGATTTATGTTGGAATGTCCACCATTGTGCAGAATCTTGTTTTGCGGTCATACATTATCCACGAGTTGCGTAGTCAAAACATTTCTATTGCCTAGTTCTTCGGTCATTAGTGAAGAACTATTGTGTTTTGTGCAGGGTCAAGGCCAAAAAAGAGAACAAAAACATACAATAAAGAACTTTGTTGAGTTTCAGAACCATTCCTCTCCATTATCTAAGGTTCAACAATGAAGAATAAAGTCTCGGTCAACTGACTTTCATGCAGTACTTCTTGTTGAAACGCTAGGGCTTCTCTGTTGTATTAATCGTCATTATTTTGCAAGCATTTTAACTGGTTTTATTGTTTTCACAAAGGAGGCAACTGAATAAGAACGTGGCAGTCCATGACTATTTGATAATAATTAAATTAGTTCTTTTTCATCGGTGAAAACACAGTTTTCGTTTTGAATAAGGATCGTCTTCCATTTCCTCATTAGAAATCTAACGTTTTTCCTTTAGTCTCCGGGGTTGAAAAAGAACACGATCTCATCGCTGTGCTTTCGAGAAAACAAGGGTTTCATGTTACATCCAAAAGTATAAAGTCACAAGGTGATTGCTCTTTCAACGTACTAAAATCAACATAAACTTTCACAGTAAAAATTTGAAAGCAGTCATGACAAACAGTAATTATACGTTATTTTTAGACAAAGATTTAAAATACAGACATGAAACACACACAGGCAGCTCAAATCTTTTATCTACAAATTTTATGGTTGTATTAATTTAATTTTCCGCAACACCCACCGAATATAGTCTTTTTCCCTTAGTACTTACAAGGGCAGGCTTTGTCGATCCCTAAGGTCAAAGGTGGTTCATAAGGCAAGCTGTTGGGATTGTGAGGATGTCTTACATCGGAAAGACAAAGCATTGTCTTCATGACAGAAAAACGGAACACTTTAGAGATTTGTCTCGCAGCTCAACTGGCCACAACATTCAATGGGATCACCTTGAAATCCTAACATCCGGGCGTTGGGATTTGCACTGCAAACTCAAAGAAACTCTTTTGATTCGTGACCTGAAACCCTTGAAATGAAATGAAAATATTGGCAGCGAAAACCTTTTTTCTTTCTAGCCAACTTTAATAATTGTTATCTGCAGACTTCGTACTCTCCCCAATTCGGTAAAGGTGCCTTGTTTTCGTATCATTTTGATTTATATATAGTTTATTAAGCGTCACCTCTGAAGAATTAAGTATATTGGGCATACGAAACGTTAAGTGTTTAGAAAAAGAGTTTTTACAACATGCGTTGTTTCGTTTATCAGCGCCATGGCCAAATGACAGAAGTGTTTATAAGTAAATATGCTAGTCATCTTTGGACAGTTTATATACGATCCCATAAAAGTCAACCCTGCGAGCAATACGCCCGGAATACGTACAAATCCGGTTTTATGCAAGAAATATTCTTGAGCGCGGCGAGCACTTCCTGTTGAAGTGACAGACCAACCGAGTGATCTAGTTACATTTATTTCCTTTTTCCTTTTTGTCTTAATGTATTGCCATCCTGAGATCTTTACAGACAGACAGACAGGCATGTTTATTTGGAGTCTTATACAATAAGTAGTATATCGACAACAATTTCCACCCACCCAGCAGTATCTTGATAACTTGACTCATGCCTTGTTAATTTATTGAAAACTGCAAGTTAAGTCATTTTTACTCCTTTTTTTCAATTTTCCTTCAGGCCAAGTAAGGCTGCTTCTGAGCAAATATATAAACATTATGGACAGCCAGGGCGTGGCGAGAATCGCACATGTGACGAGACTCATTACCCAGACATATGCTTATTCCAAGTAACAGAGTCAGGACATAATAAACTGTCATGCGACGCTAACGTTTGTGGTTCGTCAGATATTCAAATCGCTTCCGTCAATCCAGAAATGGGTAAAGCTGTCAGTGACTGGAAGCCATTACCAAATGACACAATCACTGGTTATGTGCAGAAGGCTGTGAAAACAAACCTAAAAAGGGGTTTTAGTTTTCTGTTTCTACGATGTGGAAAGATCTTCCAAGTGCTCACTTTTCCACCGATACTAAAGAAAGTCGCGAAGGGCGAAAAGAAAAATCGCATTAATGTAAATGTGATAATGCTCGACTCGATCTCCAGACCACATTTCAACAGGATTTTGCCAAGAGCTGTTAAGTCACTCCGCAAGATTGTGCATGATCCTAATATAAAGGCCACCGCCTTGGACTTTTAACTGGCCCAGAGTATTGGACAACAGACATTTGAGAACTTAAGACCATTCTTCTCTGGCGTTCTCAAAGGTGAGCTTACTATAGTTTTCTTTGTTGGTGTTATTTGCGTTACAAGGCCCTATGTGCCACGAAGACACGAAGAGGATAGGTGTGTAGGTTATTTGCGTTGCACATACCTGAAGAGGTGGGAGTGTGCCTTTTGTTAACTTTATACTGAGGTTTGTGCAATACCACTGAGTGTGGTTTTTCAACAGTTTTGGTCTAGGAACTCTCGCCAGTCTGGGTGTGACTCGAGCTTTCTTCATATTTCGACCCCTGGGAAAAAAAAACACTTCGCATCGCAGCATTTTTCATTACTGCTGCAAGTGGACCAGGCAGGGCTAACACATATCTTCACTGCTGCAAATAGTGCCAGATGTCATGACCACCCACTGGCTAGAAGGTTCTACTGTTTTGGCCAGAAATTTGGTACAGTTTTACTCTCTGCTCTCAATCTGGATACACATGTACGGTGTACATGTAAGTCTAATAGGGTACTTTAATTACTGTTTTGGGGGCGAACGGTTTTTGGCTTTGACAATGCCTCCCCCTTCCCCACCCCACCCCCAAAGCAATAGTCCACATTTGATAGATCGACATTCTAATATGGCTCCAAGGCTTTCAGGACAAACTACTCTATTTAGTGGTTCTAGGCAAAAAAAAGTGGTTCTTTGTACATTTACTTTCTTTGTAGCTGCGCTGTTATTTAGGTCGCATACGCTCGAAGATGTGAGGGTGTAATTTTTTGTATACGCTCTTTAGTTTTGTGCAATTCGAATGTCCGTGTTTTATAAACTGGTTTGGTCTAGAAATGGGTAAGAAGATTTTGACATTTTTGTTTGAGATTCGGTGCGGTTTTGCCTTCAGTTCTCAAACTGAATATTAATCTGTACAGGGGCCAATGTTAATGTTTTTTTTCATTCAGCGCAGGGAACAATTTTAATTTTTTGGTATAGGAAAAGAGGGGGTGGAGAGGGGTGGAAGGAGAGAGGTTCGAAAATTGAATAATGACTCCCAGAGTCCCTGTTCTTTTGTCAATTGCTGTAACAGAACGAGTAAGTTGGTGATACCACTCGCCACCCCTACCCCCCCCCCCCTCCAAAAAAAAAAAAAAAAATATATATATATATAGTATATGATATATATATATATTATTATATAATATATATATATATATATATATACATATATATATATATATATATAGACATATATATATATATATATATATATATATATATATATATATATATATAGACATTTTATCAACTGGCTGGACGAGAGTTCGCGTTTGTTTTCTTGTAACAGTAAGGTGGGTTAGTAATTGTTCGGGAGTTTGCTGACGCCAGTTTGTTAGGATCCTGTCCCTTGCGCTAACGGACATTGAAAAACGAGATGTGCCAAGGAATGATGCAGAATTCAAATCTCGGTGAGTTTAACGGAAGATTAGTGGCTTTCGACCGTAAGAGTAGAAGTGGTGCTGCTTGGTTAGGACTTCTGATCTGCATTAAGGCGGCTCAAAACAATTTCCAGCACTTAGATTTTGATGTGTCGTGGGAACCAATCTTTATCACTTGATGCTGCAATCATGGTACCAAAAAATTGCCCCATTTTCGTGACACAAGAGGTTGCTATTGCAACAGTATGACTTGCTAAAAATACGCCTTACTTACAGCTTTAGGGGCTTATAATTCGAAAACGGCACGGTGATTATTTTTATGTTATCAAGTTTTAATTAGCATGATAAGACGCACTGAAGTTTTGGTAAACTATAAAAAAAATAGCTACCCAATGCGTGCATGTGTCTTCTGCGATACTGACTAGATGTGTAGGGGAAGGGATGGAAAGAACTCATAAATACTCAATATCAGCGGGCTTAAGTACCCCAATTATATGCGAAGGGAACTGGTCATCAAGGGGTCTGTTGAGTTAAAAGTTCATAGAATATTGAGATTAAAACAAAATTACAGGGTGAAGAAATGACAAGAAAATATATTGGTTCGAACATATATTTTTGTCGTGCTTTACCAATCATTACATTGTGGAACAAAACAAGCAGAATGTTCTATGAGTAGCAATCCTTCTCAATCAGAATGACTTGGCAGTAATATTTCGGAGAGCTAATTTTATTCTTTTTTTTTATGGACTTAAAAATTTTCCTTTCAGTAATCCTAGAAGGTACCCTGTCCCTAGATTTAATGTTCTGCAATCCATATTTACATCCACTCGAAACTCGAAAGTACACAAGAAACTCATAGTATAGATGTTTTCTTAAAAATAAATTGTTCGAAAACAAGCTGGTCTGAAACAAACGAAACATATACCGTTAACTGCATTTCCATAACAAGATTTCACTTGCACACTACGTACAACAACCATATTTTTAGCCCAACTTCCCAAGAACTGGATGAGATTTTTAGGGAAAAATAAATTGCAAAGTCGCTTACTTAACCAGTAAGCCAATTTTCAAAGTTCTGCTCAAGCTGGAGAAAGCACAATGTAGCCTAATTCTAGAAAGGTTTACATGTACCTGGTGAATTGCATTGTTGTGAATCGCTTGAATGGGGAGCTTATTTTAGTATTCTGATCTTGCCGAACCGTAATTGTTTAGGCTGAATTTGTGACCAAAGTGGGTTGACTTGTGACAAAAGTGGATCAAATTTTGCAAACAACAAGCAAAGATTTTGATTTTGACACTTTTTCCAAACGCTGGGAACTGCACAAACCATCTCTGGTGCCGCGCGAAGGAAGGTCATTTTGAAACGATTTCCAACGGCCCGTAAAACAAGGCGAGTATCAATCCAGAATGTTTAAAAGTTGTTCTTCCAGCTTTTAGAGCAGACGTTTATGGAACAAAACTTGACGGAAAACCACGTACTCTGCACTGAACACAATCCTGTTAGCACAAAGGAGCTTGTCGAAAACACACACGGACTGATGAATACTCGAGCTTGCAGAAAAAACGGTGGATCTTGTCGAAAACACGCACGGACTAAAGAATACTCGATCGACCTTGTCGAAAACACGAGCTTACAGTACCCACACACTCTAACGCATGTGAGTCCTTCGTGCAATTTCACTTGTGATTGGTCGAAGTTAAACAGGTGACCGACTTTTTGGCAGCACGGAATAAGCACATGTGGGTCGTCGATTTCACATGTGATTGGTCGGAACTAACCTGACCGACTCTCTTCGACATCACAGATCACTTATTGATTAGCGACAAAAATTATGAACATAGGGTTCAAAGTCACCTTAAAGTTTCAAAACTTTAAGCTGGCGCTGAACCCTACGTACAGATATTTTTTATCTTTGCAAAAAGTAGCGTCTTATCACGACTAATGATTGGGCCCAATTTTGGTATCACGATTGCCGCATCATAAAAAGCGCTTTTAATGGCCCATCAAAATCGAATAGGCTATTTTACAGTTGTGTGCTTACATACCTGGCCATGAATGCAAGCGAGGTTGGAGGTGATCTTACAGACCTCTGTGCTTTTCTCATATTAATGCCAACTAGCTAGCATAAGAATAACTTGATTTACACAACAAAAACAATCAGGTCTTAATCAAAACAAGGTCACCTCCAGCCTCGCTGCCATTCAAAGGCCAGGTCCGACAACTATAAAATGGTATATTGGGGGAAACTGTTTTGAGCCACCTTGAAGGAGCTTGGTCATGGTATTTTGAGATATTTTGGATACATGTAAAACTACCTTTAAATTAATTGATAGCTGAAAATAGTAGTTTACTAAAATAGAAAAACACCACGGAGATCCTAATAAGCAAAAAAAAGCAAGGATAAAAACACCAAAGAGATGACAATAAATCGCAAAGGAACAAAGATGGTTAAGGATGGAGAAGATTACCACGGAGTACAAACGACGCAAATCGAAAACGAACACTTATAAACAAACAGTTGGCGCAAAAATATGCTGGGATATTTTTCCACGGGCATTACCTGTTCCGAGAGGCGTGCAGCTCACCGAGAACGAAACAATAGGAAAACCGATTATGTCAAATATCATGCCCAACAAGAAATATCTGAGCATATTATTCAAGTTCAAATAGAGGCTAAAGTGTTTATTATCCTTCAAATCTTTTTCGCATCGCGCGCAGGTTTAAAAATTGGGGAATATTCTCGGATATTTCCCAGTTTTAACTAAAGAATATTTAGTCACATGATGTTTTTAGACCAATTGCGCGCGAGCAAAAATATTTGATGGCTTATAATATATGGATATACCCCAGTTTTAGTTGGGGACTGATTCGGTCAAGTGACGCGTTGAGACCAATCGTGGATTCTAAAACTGGCGGTTTGCAGGTCTGTCTTGTGCCAAGGAAAAACGTTACATTAGTACGTAGGCCTCCATCGGTCAGGGTCGACCATGGGTATAGCATCCTAGTTGTGTGCTTGGCTGGAGCACCGGCGACTATGACTGTGCCAAGCAAAAACGTTACATTAGTAAGGTCATGAAATAATTGGCTGAAGAGGACTTCGGGGAAAAATCTGTAAGCAAGTTTCAGTGTTCAGTGTCACATTTTATCGCAGGTGGCAGGAATTACAAGCAAAGTTGGCCAAGGCAAACATCGATCATTATGGCTTAACCCATTTTTCCTGCACGGTGGTGAAGAAGTTAGACAGAACAAACCACTATGATTATCCTGATAAGGTCTGTTTCAATGGACAGTTTTTCAGTTGGTATTTCATGGACTACATAAAGAAAGTGTATACCGTTTTAAAAAACGAGAAAAAAGCGAAGACTTTGTTCTCTTTCATGCATTTCAACACCGGACACGAAACGACTGGAGTACGGATTGCTAATTTGGACGCAAACTTGGCGAAGCTCTTCGTTGACCTGGCGGGCCTTCGTGACACCCTCACTATGATTTTTGCGGATCATGGCCATACAAGGACGCCATTTGCTTACACAGAAGAAGGTAGAAGAGAGTTATTTGACCCAGCTTTCTTCATGATTGTTCCTGATGGTGTCAAAAAAGAACTGGGCCCTCAAAGAATGGCCGCCCTGGAAACAAATCAAAAGCGGCTCTTTATCTTACAAGATGTACACAAAGCACTCATGAGTTTGCACGACCCTGAGAAAATGAACTCTCAGGATTTTTCACAAACAGGCATATTCTCAGTCATTCCTGCTAACCGCACATGCGCAGACTTGCACCTACTTCCGCTGACCAGGTGTAAATGCGAAGGCTTTGATAAAGAAGGTCATATCAAAGACAATGCAGAAAATCACAAATGGCTGGCAGAATTTGCACTCGCAACTATTAACGATGCCATACAAAGACAATATATGGAAGGTACGGTGTAAATTTCGTTGATTAGTACTCGTTTCATTTTACTTTCTTCGATTTTAATGATAGGAGATTGTGCTCTAATCCTTTGGACTTACAAGGAAAAAACATCAATATTTTGAACTAGTAAACCATGGACTCAATTTTGTTGAGATGGCCTTCCTGAGTTGCGAAGGGTGATAAAAAGATCAAACAATATACAGCATCCGTGACTCTTACTGGCCCCTTAACAAGCTTGCTTGGCGATTGGTTAAATTCTGCAGAAAATGACTCGAATCATCATCATCATCATCATCATTTATTTGCCTTTATATTACAACAAATTAAAAAGAAAAAAAGAAAATAAATAATAATAATAACAATAATAATATACAGCAAGTTGTTAGGCGAGGAGACCTCAAGAAACCACCAGGCTTATAAGAGAGGCCACCTCGACATCACAATATTAAACAAGATAAGGGCTGCGAAGGAGTGCGGCAGAAACTAACTCAGGAACTATTTTAGTAAAAACTCTAGCACTTTGTTTTTAAACGTAGAAAAGCTTGACAAATTGGTAATAGAGGCAGGAAGACAGTTCCAGACCTTAGGTCTGTTAGGTCTATTTACGTAAATATTTTGTTAAGCGTTCAGTAGTTCACAATAAGAACACAAGGGGATGTAAAAATCTTGTGACCCCCCGATGTAGATTGTCGATGGGACAAAGGGCATTTTACTTTCGCGCCCCACGGGAATGGAATGGACTTCCTGACAACATTAAGAATACTAAAGAAATTGATATTTTTAAGCGGAAACTTTTTAATAATATGTTCTATATGAAGTAAATTTGGATATATTTTGAATGATTTAAATACATTTTGATTTTAATTAAATTACTGTAAATAAGTTAGTTAGTTAGTTAGTTAGTTAACATTGTGACTGAAAAGCCCTGTTGAAGGGAGTCCCAATAAAGTATGTATGTATGTATGTATGTATGTGTCCTTGGTAAAGAATAGTGAATTTCTTGATGTTCGTACGACAGGGATGCACACTTATTTATAATTAATTTATAATTAATCTCTCCTTTTTTAGGTAATGCAACTCGGGTAAAACATTCTGGGTATGGAAACTGTGAACGCCTCGTTGGAAAAACGTTTAGAAATGTTGTCAAAAGTTTCCAAGGAGAATACATCATCACCTCTATGGACATACATGTGGTCCCCCCACACGGATATGAAGAAGACGAAGTTTATAAAGTCTCCATGAAACAGTATGCTAAACCAAAACAAGGAGTGTTTTTTCTCAGCTTCATTCGACAGACGACTTACAACAAGTTTGTGGCCTGCGTTGATAAATCAGTGGATATCAAGCTCTGTGCATTCGCCAAGGAGAGAACCGCTAACAATACCAAAAATGGAGTGCTGTTTGAGCATGGTGTTCCACGTAAAATGTTTGGTTCAGAGACGATAGTAAAGGACTTGGATTCGAATTGTCTCTTATTCTTGAGAAGGAATTTTGGAACTTTCTCCTTTGCGCTGGAAGTAGCCAATGTCTGTAATAATCGCACTTACAAGTTTAAACTAACCGGCTCAATGGATGATAGAATTTTCGCTAACACTGTGCCTTTGAGTCGAGAGCTACCTCCAAAGACGTTCTACTTTTTAACATCTGTTTACAAATACATTTCTAAAGTCTACACTTCTTTGGATTTAAAAGCAAATATACAAGTTAAGAAAGAGGATTCACAGGAGTTCAAGGATTTGGAGACAGTCGAGTTATCATGACAATAATTAAGTACAGCAATAGAAGTGTCTTTGGCAAATCGAGTTCGCTGTTGAAATATGTTCTTCAAAAATAAAGTACTGATCTCCAAAATTCGCACTTTTTATGTTCATTTAGTAGACAATCGCTACAATCTGATTGGCTGAGCCATTGCACAGGTACACTATCAGGCATTATAGTTCACCACTAAATTTTCTCCGATTCTTATTGGTTTAAATTAATAATATGGCGCGATAGTCTTCATCCACGGAGAGACAATGTCAGCCCATAGTTCCCCGGCGTTCGAGGAAAATACCCGGATGGATAATAGTCGTCCCCGAAAATTTAACTGTAAGCAAGCCAGCTTATAGAAAATAACCAATTGAAATTGTATTAAGACGGGGGTATGCCTGAATAGGAGTAAAATTTGAAGTATTATCAAAAGGGAATTGTTAGGATTAAAATGGATTGGAAACACTACCAAACAGTTGACCACCCTAAATGAGAGCCCCAGGTTGGTAGGGGACTGTTTGGTATCCGTCTAGTAATTCTTCACTACAAATTTCCATTTTTCAAAATCCATCAAATCTTCAATATTTCGTATTTTCCTCTATTTAACCTATTCTTTGAGAAAAAATATTTCTTTCTTAAAAAGTCCAAAAATCACCCAAAAATTTACACAAAACCGCCAAACGGTGGTTATGGGAATAAGCAGAGAGATTTAGCGTTGCTTAAAACGTGACCGAGATATTGGCAGAAAGGCCGTGTTAAGCGATGTCAAAACAGCCTTCAGGTGTACCCCCGCCTTAAGTCGGTGGTTATCAGAAATTTCAAGCTGTAAACAATTTCAAGTTCAAAGATATCAAGAATAGCACGAGCTCAACACGCTTGCCGAAATTAGACTCAAAACTGTAAATCTACAACAGCAGAAGACCGAAACAAACTCGGCACCAAAACGGGGCCACGCCCGGTGAGATTAAAAGAAATGCTCCCACAATGGAGCAACTGAGGCTTTTTGCCTCAAATATAAAGGAGTTCCAACAAGAGCGCATTGGAGCTTCCTCGTGCGGGTGGACCGGTGACGGTGGGACCCTTCAGAGACTCTGCTCCCCATAACTCAGCCCCATGAGGGGGGTTGGCGGGGGGGGGGGGGGGGGGCAGAGACGTGGGAGCATTTTGTTCAGATATAGATAAACATGTTAAAATACTTTTATTACTTGTATCAAAATTAGTTGACTGTATCTGGCCCAGAAATTTGGATGTAAATGTCTAGAAAGTTACGTAATAGCCAGTCATTAACTCGGTTTTTTGCCTGATTTCTTTTTTAAATTTTACATTTGACTTTAACGGCTTTCATCTAAAAAAAAGTTGAAAATAGTACAATATGATTTTTGAACTGGCGCGCGGAAGAAAATTTAGTGGTTAACAATAAAAACAACAGAGTGTTAATGCCTCGGAACTATCGGTCTGATAGTTGCCCCTTGGACAATTTTAAGCGCAGATCATTGAAACTTGGCAGGCTAATAGTTCTACAACATCACACTTAGGGCTATAAAAATTCTGTTCCTATGGCAACTCACTCTGTTCCAGTCCCCACTCACTCGATTTCAATATGTTAGTGATTTTGAGCTCGAAAAACGCTAAACAGGGCCACAAACTGGAGCTAACATATATGCCTGCTGGATCATACATACGAGGCACCATTTGCAAATATGAAAATAGAACGCTGAAGGTGGCCAGAAAGGCCTTTAATATTCGGGAGGTCTGGAACTCAGTTTGCTGCCATGGTAACAAAATATTTAAGCTCATATTGTGTTGCACCTTTAGTAAAACCTTACTGCAAACAATCAAACATTTCTGTTACAAATTGGCTGTGATAAATATTTTTTTATCATATTGATCGAAATTTGGTTGAGTATATGACGTCATCACTTGGCTAATTTGCACATTTTAAAAACTTGAATATCTCTGATGGGCTTCTGCTGGAACAAAAAGAGATGTTTGAAAAAAGTAAACGGCATTTTTCTTTTCATACAGGCTACTTGTTTATGTTTTAAAATGGCTTTAATAGGAAAGATGCGATTTTCGTCATAGTACCACTTTAAAATACAAAATAAAAGACTTACAATAAGTTAATAAAAATATAGTATAACATTAAATCTAATTCTTATTTACTAAATAACTATTATAGACAACTGAGACATTAAAACAAATATTTTCCCGAGAGGCGAAGCTTCAAGGGCAAATATGCTAGTTTTAAGGACATCAAATTTCCAAGGGGCAACTATCAG
>JAHPZR010023494.1:0-10000 GCA_019787425.1 Platygyra sinensis
ACTCCAACTGCACTATTATAGTCCAAAGGCCCACCAGCAGGGTTGAGATACATACAGACAGAAAGATCTGTGTGGAAAATAGAGACAATGACATTTTTGTACATCCATCACAACACGACGGATAAATTTATCCAGTGTAGATGCCGAACCTTCATTCTGTATCAGCATCAAAATTTCGTCGGTGAGGGTTACGTCTTCATGTGATCAGTTTCTTTTGGTTAGTCAACTTTTCTGTACGTGTTATATCTAGAAATTACAGCCAATCAGAATACAAAAAGGCCATCGTGCCCTGCATTGATGTACGGGGCACTCTATTTTCTATTTCATGATATCAAATAGTCATGCAACACTTTCTCGTGGTATACCAATAAATATTCCAGTTTTCACCTGGGTATGCATGTGAGATATTCCTTGGTCAGTCAGTCAGTCAGTCAGTCAGTCAGTCAGTCAGTCAGTCAGTCAGTCAGTCAGTCAGTCAGTCAGTACGTCAGTCAGTCAATCAGTCCGTCCGTCAGTCAGTCAGTTAGTCAGTCAGTAAGTAAGTAAGAAAGTAAGTAATCTTTATTTGGCCAGGGTGGCCCATTTAGCAGCGAGGCTGATATCCAGAGGGGCCCTGGACTAAAAAAAAACATACAAAATATAATTCTAATTTAAAGTTCAAGATAAAAATTTAGAAACACATGGTATAAATTTGAAAGATAAACAAGTATGCATTAATTTATAATAATCTAGCGTCTAAAAGGTTTAAAAATTATAGGTATATTAATTAAAACTTTAAAAGAAGAAAGTGACTCTGCCTCTTGCATGCTACGAGGTAATAGATTAAAAAGTGCTGAGCCCGAATATCTAAAAGTTCTTTTTGCAAGGCTAAGTTTAATTTGATTTTGGGCAGGTGCAAATCAATTCTTCTGCGAGCATTGTAACTATGTACATTATTATTTCTATAGTGAAATAGTATGTCATATTGAGGTGTTAGATTGTTAAGACATTTAGATACTAAGACACATTTATGTCTTTTCCGTTTAATTCGTTTCTAACCCCGTCCACCCTAAACACTAAAAGTGTCATTAGAAGAATCACGCCTTAAAACGATGCGGGCGGCGCCATTTTGTAAACGCTGTAGAGTTTTGCTTGAGGTGGCTGACAGTTCACCCCACATGGTGTCTGTATAACACAGGACTGGTTTTATAGGCGTATTAAAGACACACTTCGCTGCTGTAAAAGTAAGACATGATGTTACTCGCACTAAAAGTCTCAATCGCTTGTTGACTTTGTTACAAATAGAGTCAGTATGTTCTTTCCTGTGAAGTTGTTCTTCTCAAACTCATTAATATTTCATAAGTTTGATAGCCAATAAAAAATGGCTAAATTCGTCACGTGCATGAGTTTTGATACCCAATGAAAACCTAGATGAAAACCACACGTGTTTTGGATATCGTATCCAAACCACACGTTGCTTTCATCTGATTCATTGGATATCAAGATTCACACATCAAAACAAACGAAATTAAGCATAAGAACAGAATTTAAAAAAAAATTAGCATCCTTGGGAACTTAAATTTTAAAAAACTCATGAAATCGGAAATTAAAACTGTTTTAAATACACATAGCGTCCGATACTAAATACTGTTCCATAAACAGTTTTCGGTGGATATCTCTTTACCTACGTTTTGCTCCAATTCAATGACAAATTTTCTTGCCAACAATTCAGACTCAAGCGTAACGATTTCCTTAATATGTAGGTCCAGCACTTTGAAACCTAATGTAAATCAGGTAATATCTGAACGAACCTCCCGAAGGAATGGATATTTTTCTTTTCCCGTGTAATTCGTTATTCGTTAAAATAGTTTACGCGTATTTGTTTTATACGTTGATGACGGGGAATACGACTTTCTTGACTTAATTCTCTTCTTCGTAAACCATTTTGGCTCCTACACCGTGCCACTCCTTCCTCGCGCGTCGTTGGACGCTAATGAATCATGCATACAAACGCGTTCTTTCGGAAAAGGGGGAATATTTAACACTGCATAATTTCTTATTGTTTCGTTTGCGAAAACATGTCACTGCATAATTTCCTATTGTTTCATTTGAGAAGCCAGATCAAAAACTCGTGCTGCGTGTTTCATCAGGGATTCCAAACACCTCGAAACAATAAAAACACTCGGCCTGCGGCCTCGTGCTTTCTTTACTTTCACGGTGTTTGGAACCCCTGATGAAACACTCGCACTCGTTTTTGATATATTACGTCAAGTATTACCCCGAGATAATTAAACTTTATCACTCTCTCTACTGTCCTTTCCTTGTTATCCTTGGCATGGTATCTCACTTACAAGTGTATAATCGGTATTTATTTCATATGCGTTCGGCTGGCAGTTTAGTCATTTTGTCATGACCAGGTTCGGTTTCTACAGTTCCTTGTAGAGTTGTTGTAGCATTTACTCGTCATAATTCAGTGCTTATATGATTAAGAGCCTTAGTGTTTGTACACAATATCTATATTGCTGCTTTAACATCCAACCACAAAAGGTTTCTTACTGCAAGCTTGCAGATGTAAATGTTCCAATACAATAGTTGATTGTATTCTTTGAAGCCAGATGACTGCGAAAACTTACCAAACGCCTCCGCAGTAGACATCTAACCATTCTGAAGCATGTTGATACACACAAAATCTGATGGAGATCAAAACACGACAAACAATGACTTCAGACACCGCATGTGTACGTGTACGCAGAAAATAATTATATGGTAATGGAGTTGGAAATTTTGGAAACAATTTGTTTAAATTTCCAAGTAATAAAACAATCTTAAATAAGTATTAGCGTGGCCAATTGCAACAGTACTGCTGTTTGGTCAATGGAATTTTAATCTTTTAGTATATATACCAAGTCTTATTATTGCATACGGTAGCTGCGCTTGCAGTACGTTCGGTTACTTCAAGTCAGCGGTTTAAATAAACGGTGATATTTTACACTTTGTGTAGATATAACCAACCTTCCTGTCCCACTTTTCCGCCTATTGTTACCACTGAAATGTTTTGACAAGCGATCAATGTGCTAGCCAAACTTTCGGTTTTAGTCATGGCGCAGAATGGCCGGACATCATTAATATTCACACCTCATTAAGCATAAATTAGCATAAGAGTGACGCCATGAAGCGCGAAATTTGAAAGCGGACAATCAACAATTTAAAAGAAATGGCGTCAAAAATGGGCGAAGAGCTAACTTTAATCTTCGTTTTAAATGGCTCTAGGTTGAAGAAGTCCCTACTTGTAGGCTGCAAAATGAAGATGAAAGTACACTTATTTAATCGAGACGCTCAATAGATAGAAACGACTTGTAAAAATTATTGGAAATTTGAGTCAAAATGTGAATGATTTTAGAGCCATTTTATATGAGAAATGAAAAATGCTCGTTTTCTATCTTAAATTTCTAGTTTCTGGTCCAGCTTTTTATGAACTTGTAACCTGCAAAAGTTTCGTTTTAAAGTGAATTCAGATACCAAGCTGAAATGTCAAGAACAGCGGAAAGGAATCTACTTGGAATTTATGTATGAGCCAGTTTACTCATTAATATGTATGCACTTCGCTTTTCTGACTGAGTTCATAGACCCTTTGCATAAATGGCGTCTAAATTTGAATAACAATACTTGGTACATCCATAGCCTCACACTCATGCGAAATTTCCTTTGTCTTGAAACATGAACGTGAGGCTAAGGATGTACCAAGTATTGTTATTCAAATTTAGGCGCCATTTATGCAAAGGGTCTATGAATCTTGCGTAAGCAACACTTTCACTGCTCCCTTGGGTGTTCAGTAATGGTTAAAAGTGTACTTTTCAGTCTGCCCGATTTTGCTGCGATCTCTGACGAACATTTACGATTGCGGCCGACTATCTGTAAACTATCATCAGAGTGAGGAAATACATTCAGTACATTTGGAGTGACTCAGAGTGCGGCGTTGTCACTGTGAGATAAACATTTGAAGTTGTAACTAACTTTTCCCGTGTTCCGAGTAATTTTTCAAATTTTGCTCGGAGGGAAGAGCAAGATCAGTGCCGGGAAATTTTCCTCGAGGCGGCTACTAAAGCCTTCTGAAGTACTGATAAATTTTTGAGTTTCAGTGAACTCGTTTATCGTTGCCCGATTTGAACTTTTGCACACCGATTTGAATGAAACACTTCGCTCATTTATCGGACGAAAAATAAATATAAACCAGCCTGTAAGACTGTACACACCACGAAAACTGAGAACGGCGAAAGCGATGTTTACAAATCACGCTGACAGATCAGTTTTGATCATTTAGTTGCACTGTTAGTTAACAATTGCCGCCGGTAAAGATATAGGGCGCCGGGCCTTCGAACAATCTTGATTTTAATGTTCTTTTGCATTTCTTATATAAAGCGACCGCCGCGGCCATTCCAACTTCTCCTCTCACTAGTGCCTCTGACCGTAACATTAAAGCCAAATCGAAATTTTTGTAGTTGCATGTGTAAAAGCCACGAGCCGTTGGGAAAGTTTGCGGAATTGCTTCCCGCGCCTTATGTTGACCTTTAGGGGATCCGGCTAGTAAGTGTCACCATAGTTAAACGTTAGTGCCACTACATGATCAAAATCATTTCAGTTATCTTCCTACTAAAGTTTTAGAGCAACACAATCCTGAGAGAGCAATCCACGCTTTAAGTCTGAGATTCTCGGATTAACGATTGTCACAATTTGTCCAGCACTGCATAAAAGAAAACAATGATAAAAGAGCCGCAAGCATTTCTGATTACGTGTAAGAGTCGCCAAAATCGCCTGTAGAACTGTCGCCGATGACATACTTTAAGCTAGCATTTTCATTTATGTTTGATCTGTGAGCTATTATTAAGTAATTACGATTTTAAGCAACTTCCAAACGTGAGCGGGAGAACTCGCTAAAGTATTGACAACTGGATGACACAATAGAAGCTTCTAAAAGTGCCGCAAGCATAACGGTAGCCGGTCGTTTCGCTAACGAGTCGTTTCGCTAACGTCCAGTTCGCTAACGTACTGAGACGATTCGCTAACGTGTTCAGTCGATTCGCTAACGGTGTCAAGTCGTTTCGCTAAAGAACTGAGACGATTCACTAACGTCTACTTTGGTTATCATCTCCATCTGAGACCATGTTGAAACGAACAAGTTGTTGAGCGAAAAGAGATGAAAATGTTTATCGAAAAGGTATGAAAAGTACAACGTGCGGTATAAAAAATTACTCTCTTGCAAAAAAGGTATCCTGTCGTTTCGATACACATGTTAAGGCGTCTAAAGTAGATTCGATACAAACTGAAGTCAATTCAATGCAACCTCCATTTTACCTAAACTATAGTTTTGATTCGCTAAAGAAACTTTGCTGCTGCTTTAGATAGGCTTAGTAACAAACCTGACCTTCGTGCGACAGTAACATTCAAAGGAAGCTGTTTGAATTCTGGGAAAAATTTGACAATCGCGAGATATCTGCTGAAAACTTGCTGAGATCATGTTCCCATCTTAATGGCCGATTGCGACACTGAACTGCAAAATACTTTTCATTTCTAGGTGTAACGAGATTTGTAAATAAATTTAGGAAACCAAATATTAAAGATAAATTAAATGTTAGGAGATCTCGGAAAAAATCCGAGTCCCAGATGGGATTTGAACCCACGACCCTCCGTGATCTAGTCGGATGCTCTAACCACTGAGCTACTGGAGACTCTATGGTGAGCAAGGGTCAACCAAATATTGTAAGTTAAGATATTTTGTAATTATATTTCTAGGTGCATTAAGAGTGAAGTAAGATTTGTAAATGAAATATTGTCATTAATAACGCATAGTCCTGGCTAGTAGACCTAGTAGCCCCTGGGTTTCCGAGGATGGCATACGACCAGCCATTATCTTTTTCAATAAAACGCGGTAACCATGCGTAACGGATCAAAATTTCCAAACTTCAAATTTCCTAACTTCTTAAATGAATTTAGGAAACCAAATGTGGTAACGTTTAGGAAAGCAAACGAACTGTTGACGATTGAAAAATAAAGTTTGAGTCTGGCATTTGCTGCTGTACTACGGGATTGGGTACGAATTATTACAACCAGATAAAGAAAATGGCGGCTCGACAGGAGAAGTAGCTGACTTCGCATTTCAAAGAATTTGATTAATGTCGACAAGTAAGCGTGAGCGAGCTTATCCAAAACGTTAGCGAAACGACTTTTTAAACGTTAGCGAAACCACTTGACAACGTTAGCGAATCGTCTCAGTACGTTAGCGAAACGACTGACATTCAGCATAACAGTCGCTAAAATGGCCTGAACAACTGTCACTGATGACATAATTTAAGCTAACATGTTGATTCATGATTGATCTGCGAGCTATTATTAAGTAATCACGATCTTCAGCAATTTCCAAACATGAGCGGGAGAGCGTGCTAAAGTCTTCGGATGGCGAATGCATTTAACTGCGAGTATCGCACGAATAATTGATCAGTTCTGGAACAAAGACAGAAATTGTGAGTGAAATTCGAAAACAGGCTAAAACTGGCCGCCTCTGCTCATTGAAGTTTGAGAGAGGACAAGATTGATTCCCGCAGGAAGGCTTACAATTTTGTTGAAACCGCTAATAACTTTAGTTCTGATGCCTACAAAACCGATTCGTGGAAATACCACCGGCATTTAATCAAGATTTAGCGCAGCTGTCCGGCGCCAATGAGATACAGTTATCATATTATCATGTGATCGTAAAAGTAAAGCTTCGGGATTGCTCAGAACTCTATTGTCTGTTGACTGTTTGTACAGTCGATGGACGGTTCAGTCCCTCGGTATTCGCAACTGCAAGAAATCATAGTGAAATTTGCATTTGTAAGAGATAAACCGCAACCAATTAGAGTTCATCGAGAATCCACATGGGAGCTGTAGTGAGACAAAATTAATTTATGCCAGCAAGTAAGTATATGTCCTTAAAAATAAAGCCATTCTGCGCCATGACAAGGTCACGTGTCCTTAATGGCTTAGCTGAGACACTGCACTGCTCCTTACATGACCAGCGAGGCCGAAGTGACCACCGACCGTAACGTCTGTTTCTCCAAATAAGAGAAGGCGAAAAATTGAAATCCCTGCTCAAAAACTGCCTCTCTTTTTCCCCGCCTAGCTGGTCTCAACCCCTATATAGTGCATAGAAGGGGAGATTTCATCGACTGGACTAAAGGTGCCCCAGATAATTTTTGGAAATTTCCTAAAAAGGTGTTTCTTTTGAGGGTTCGGCTTACTCTTACGGCACTTACAGCTGAAATAACGCGCCTTTTCTAAGGTTACACCGTTGTTTAATTATGGTAACCTTGAAAAGCTAGTAAGAAAGATTATTGTATCTTGTTCTGCAATGATAGGTCATTGGCCATTCTCGTCCCCAGAGCCTCCGTCTCTTTTGGCCACGTGGTCGGCGAAACGCAGAAGCAGCAGAATAAAAGCTGTTGAACTCAGGAAAGTTAGCTCTGTCCTCGTGTACTGTTTCGCAAGAGCCGATACACAAGACCAGACAATACACAACAGTTAACCAATGACTCCTAAACAAAGAAAGAACAATGGTTATTCCCTTGTGAACCGGTACACCAGGACAGAACCGCAAAGTTGAAATAAGCTGTTAAAAAACTGTTAAACGTTTTTCGATTTATTTGATCATCATCAGAGTAAAATCTGCATGGCGCCGGGTCGTTTTACAGTTTGGGCTTTTGTCTGTTACGCAGTACCAGTTCTCATGTGGAACAAAGTTAAGTCAAATGCTTTGACTTGTTTGTTAAGTTCTGGATGGAAACATCGATATAAAGGGCTTCTTTTATTCTCCTATTCATCCATGAATGAGCGGTGCCATTAACATCTGAATGCTCGTTGACCCGGACTTCCAGGTTGCGTGCTCTCTCGCCAAGGTATGTTTGTCACAAATGCAAATACGTGCCTTTGTAAATGACGTGTGAAGGTTGTATGTTTTTTGTCTTTTAGTTTAAATATTGATTCGATATTGCGCTTTTGCCAAATGATAAAGAAGTTGAAATTCCAATTGGTGTATGTGTTAAGTTTCTTTACGGATCTTTCACTCTCCACTTCATTTTTGCTGCAGAATGCTAGACGGATTCCAAATTGTAGGTCCATTGGAACCCGATAGGGAAATAGATTGAAAACGTTTAGTAATATTATATTTTAACAGTGTAGTTTTGTTGCATTGGAGTTTTGCTCACCTTTCCTTGCAAGGAATGTTATAAAGGTACTCACTTTCATATGATCTTACATGTCCTTCATGTTCGAATTTTATAATAGCAGAAATGTGTGTGTGCTAGCTAGGGGCTTTGATAATGGCTCTGCAGCGATTAAAATTTAGCTTATTTGGAAAATCTAATGATGATTTTTGTACATTCAGGCTTGAGAACAGCTTGCTCACTTGAGCTTCTGTGATTGGTAACTGATTCATTGAGCATGATGTTTGGACATCATTAATCATTCATAACTACTGAAGCGGGAAATTTGAATGTGAGCGCTGCTCGTTAGCCCAGAATAAGAGAAGAAAAAGCCGAAATCAGCAAAGCGGCGTTAATAGAACTCACTTTCCAGATTTACAGAAGCAACAAGTTAAAAATAGGCAGTCAATGACTGCACGTGGCTACTGCTGTTATTATTTAGAACACTGCAGTAAAACAAATCATATTGCAATAAAAGAGGTCATAAAACGAGCTAAATGAAAACGATTTTGCACTCGTAGCTTATTAAAAACATACCGACTTGTTTCTTGCACCATAGTTTATAGAGGGGAATGGTTATGAAGGCCCGACAAACTTCTTTGTTGTAGGTTTTTGTTCGCTTTTATTTATGGCCTTGACCGTGCAAAAAACACAATAGTTGTTTACTCCGTACTGAGAAACTAACCAATAGAAACGTGTTGGTTACGTAACTCATGCATAGTGTTTGAGCGCAAAACAAAAGATTGTGTGCGGTCGTGGACCTTCCAACCTAAATCTTGGCATCTTTGTTTGCTCCTTTGATGTTTGCCGGGCTTCCAAACCATTCCGCTTTATTAACTATGCTTGCACCGCGCAAAATATGCCGATCTCCAAATTTGTACAGATAAGACTTTCGGTAGTTTGAATTTAATTTATTTGAATTTATTAATTTGTTTGAATTTATTTACCTCTAAGTAAGTTGGCTTTAGATGAAGGGTGCAGAAAAAAAAAACACCGTGATTTTGAAGTAAAATTGTGCGGGAAAATTAAAACTTTGCGGGTAATTGCGGTAATTGTGCGAGATTATTGACGAGCCAATGTTCTTCCAAGTTCTAAGGAAATTCAGCATTGACAATAGTATTGCCAAATTTGTTTCACTAGTAGTTCAAATATACTTAGCAGGCTTAGCAATCGCCAATTCTTTTAAAAAAACTGCGTATGACTGTTAAGAAAATCACGTTGCGTGACGCGAACTAGACGAGTGAAGCTAAAATAAATAGCAAAACAGACTGCAGCATCTTCGCCTATAAATGAGCTCCTTTTTGAGAGTACTCCTGCCTTGATTCAATAAAAGTATGGAGCTTGATTATTTCTTCGCAAACTGCAGTCCTTCTAAAAACTGTAGATCTTTGTTTAGGAATGTCAAGCGATTTCAAATATAATTTTTGCTATGTTCGATTACCAGTCGAGCAAAACCGAGAGAACACAGAAATTCGAGTGTTCTTTAATTCCGAACTCCGGATCGATTTCTATTCGATTATCCGTCACGAAGACCGAATAGTTCCGAACACAATCCGAAAATATGATACTCTACTTACTTACGCACATGATAGCAATATGGCTACAGCTGCCAAGCAGCAGTAGCCACAAAAACCCAAGAGCGGGCTTTTGAGGAGGAAGGGTTCATCTTTAATTTGCATAAAAATAAGAAGTTTTACAAAGTATAAGGCCTATCCCTTTAACCTAGCTTGAAAATGACGAAAAAACGGGAATTTTATGTATGGAAGCCGATTTCCAGAGCGATTGTC
>JAHPZR010023494.1:15000-21800 GCA_019787425.1 Platygyra sinensis
ATAATTATTTTCTGCGTACACGTACACATGCGGTGTCTGAAGTCATTGTTTGTCGTGTTTTGATCTCCATCAGATTTTTTGTGTATCAACCTGCTTCAGAATGGTTGGATGTCTACTGCGGAGGCGTTTGGTAAGTTTTCGCAGTCATCTGGCTTCAAAGAATACAATCAACTATTGTATTGGAACATTTACATCTGCAAGCTTGCAGTAAGAAACCTTTTGTGGTTGGATGTTAAAGCAGCAATATAGATATCGTGTACAAACACTAAGGCTCTTAATCATATAAGCACTGAATTATCACGAGTGAATGCTACAACAACTCTACAAGGAACTGTAGAAACCGAACCTGTTCAGGACAAAATGACTAAACTGCCAGCCGAACGCATATGAAATAAATACCGATTATACACTTGTAAGTGAGATACCATGCCAAGGATAACAAGGAAAGGACAGTAGAGAGAGTGAAAGTAAAGTTTAATTATCTCGGGGTAATACTTGACGTAATATATCAAAAACCAGTGCGAGTGTTTCGTCAGGGATTCCAAACACCGAGAAAGTAATGATAAGAACAAGGCCGCAGGCCGAGTGCTTTTATTGTTTCGAGGTGTTTGGAATCCCTGATGAATCACGAAGCACGAATTTTTGATATGGCTTCTCAAATGAAACAATAGGAAATTATGCAGTGACATGTTTTCGCAAACGAAACAATAAGAAATTATGCAGTGTTAAATATTCCCCCTTTTCCGAAAGAACGCGTTTGTATGCATGATTCATTAGCGTCCAACCACGAGCGAGGAAGGAGTGGCACGGTGTCGAAGCCAAAATGGTTTACGAAGAAGAGAATTAAGTCAAGAAAGTCGTATTCCCCGTCATCAAGGTATAAAACAAATACGCGTAAACTATTTTAACGAATAGCGAATTACACGGGTAAAGAAAAATATCCATTCCTTCGGGAGGTTCGTTCAGATATTACCTGATTTACATTAGGTTTCAAAGTGCTGGACCTACATATTAAGGAAATCGTTACGCTTGAGTCTGAATTGTTGGCAAGAAAATTTGTCATTGAATTGGAGCAAAACGTAGGTAAAGAGATATCCACCGAAAACTGTTTATGGAACAGTATTTAGTATCGGACGCTATGTGTATTTAAAACAGTTTTAATTTCCGATTTCATGAGTTTTATTGTTAAAATTATTTTATTAAAATGCAAGTTCCCAAGGATGCTAATTTTTTTAAATTCTGTTCTTATGCTTAATTTCCTTTGTTTTGATGTGTGAATCTTGATATCCAATAAGGAATCAGATGAAAGCAACGTGTGGTTTGGATACGATATCCAAAACACGTGTGGTTTTCATCTAAGTTTTCATTGGGTATCAAAACTCATGCACGTGACGAATTTAGCCATTTTTAATTGGCTATCAAACTTATGAAATATTAATGAGTTTGAGAAGAACAACTTCACAGGAAAGAACATACTGACTCTATTTGTAACAAAGTCAGCAAGCGATTGAGACTTTTAGTGCGAGTAAGATCATGTCTTACTTTTAAAGCAGCGAAGTGTGTCTTTAATACGCCTATAGAACCAGTCCTTTGTTATACAGACACCATGTGGGGTGAACTGTCAGCCACCTCCAGCAAAACTCTACAGCGTTTACAAAATGACGCCGCCCGCATCGTTTTAAGGCGTGATTCTTCTAATGACACTTTTAATGTTTTAGGGTGGACGAGGTTAGAAACAAATTAAACGGAAAAGACAAATTTGTCTTAGTATCTAAATGTCCTAACAATCTAACACCTCAATATGACATACTATTTCACTATAGAAATAATAATGTACATAGTTACAATACTCTCAGAAGAATTGATTTGCACCTGCCCAAAATCAAACTTAGCCTTGCAAAAAGAACTTTTAGATATTCGGGCTCAGCACTTTTTAATCTATTACCTCGTAGCATGCAAGAGGCAGAGTCACTTTCTTCTTTTAAAGTTTTACTTAACATACCTATAATTTTTAAACCTTTTAGACGCTAGATTATTATAAATTAATGCATACTTGTTTATCTTTCAAATTTATACCATGTGTTTCTAAATTTTTATTTTGAACTTTAAATTAGAATGATATTTTGTATGTTTTTTTTTAGTCCAGGGCCCCTCTGGATATCAGCCTCACTGCTAAATGGGCCACCCTGGCTAAATAAAGATTACTTACTTTCTTACTTACTTACTGACTGACTAACTGACTGACTGACGGACGGACTGATTGACTGACTGACGTACTGACTGACTGACTAACTGACTGACCAAGAAATATCTCACATGCATACCCAGTAAATGAAAGTGAAAAGTGGAATATTTATTGGTACACCACGAGAAAGTGTTGCATGACTATTTGATATCATGAAATAGAAAATAGAGTGCCCCGTACATCAATGCAGGGCACGATGGCCTTTTTGTATTCTGATTGGCTGTAATTTCTAGATATAACACGTACAGAAAAGTTGACTAACCAAAAGAAACTGATCACATGAAGACGTAACCCTCACCGACGAAATTTTGATGCTGATACAGAATGAAGGTTCGGCATCTACACTGGATAAATTTATCCGTCATGTTGTGATGGATGTACAAAAATGTCATTGTCTCTATTTTCCACACAGATCTTTCTATCTGTATGTATCTCAACCCTGCTGGTGGGCCTTTGGACTATAATAGTGCAGTTGGAGCTCTCCGCTAAGTATATTTCGTGCATAAAAGCTGAATTTGTACGTATTGCTCGCAGGGTTGACTTTTATGGGATCGTCTTTAAATTGTCTAAAGATGACTAACATATTTAGTTATAAACACTTTTGTCATTTGGCTGTCGCGCTAATAAACGAGACAACCTATGTTGTAAAAGCTCTTTTTCTTAACACTTAACGTTTCGTATGCCCCAACATACTTCTTCAGAGGTGAAGCTAAAAAACTATATATACTAAATTTAAATGATATGAAAACAAGGCGCCTTTACCGAATTGGGAAGAATACGAAGTCTGCAGATAACAATTATTAAAGTCGGCTAATAAAGAAAAAAAGTTTTTCGCTGCCAATATTTTCATTGACAAGGGTTTCAGGTCACGAATCAAAACTGAGAGTTTCTTCGATGTTGCAGAGCAAATCCCAACGCCCGGATGTTACGATTTCAAGGTGATCCCATTGAATGTTGTGGCCAGTTGAGGTTATGTTGTGTGATTCGCAATAGCAGATGAGTGCCCGTTGTAGCTGTGAGACAAAGCTTTAAAGTGTTCCGTTTTTCTGTCATGAAGACAACGCTTTCTCTTTCCGATGTAAGACATCCTCACAATCCCAACAGCTTGCCTTGAAAACCACTTTTGACCTTTGGGATTGACAAAGCCTGTCCATGTAAGTACTAAGGGAAAAAAGACTTTATTCGGTGGGTGAA
Source organism: Platygyra sinensis (assembly GCA_019787425.1). Lineage (NCBI taxonomy): Eukaryota > Metazoa > Cnidaria > Anthozoa > Scleractinia > Merulinidae > Platygyra > Platygyra sinensis. The sequence goes on from JAHPZR010023494.1 coordinate 18,440, forward strand.
GCGGAATATTAAATTAATACAACCATAAAATTTGTAGATACAAGATTTGAGCTGCCTGTGTGTGTTTCATGCCTGTATTTTCAATCTTTGTCCAAAAATAACGTACACTAACTGTTTGTCAAGACTGCTTTCAAATTTTACTGTGATGGTTTAATACGTTGATTTTCGTACGTCTTTCGCGTCAACGTTTGTGACTTGATACTTTTGGATGCAACATGAAACTCTTGCAGCGATGAGCTTGGTTTCTTTTTCATCGCTGAAGACTGAAGGAAAAACGTTAGATTTCTAATGAGGAAATGGAAGACGATCCTTATTCAAAACAAATATTGTTTTCACCGATGAAAAAGAGCTAATTTGATTATTATCAAATAGTCAAGGACTGCCACCTTCTTATTTAGTTGCCATCTTTGTGAAAACAATTAAACCAAAAAATCATTGCAAAATGATGTCGATTAATACAACAGAGAAACGCTAGCGTTTGCAACAAGAAGTACTGCATGGAGGTCAGTTGACCGAGACTGTATCCTGCATCGCTGAACCTTAGTTAATAGAGGGGAATGGCTATGAAACTGAACAAAATTCCCTGTTGTGTGTTTTTGTTCTCTTTTTTTGGCCTTGACCATGCACAAAACACAATAGTTGTTTAGTAATGACCGAGGAACTAGCCAATAGAAATGTTTTGACTACGCAACTCGTGCATAGTTTACGAACGCAAAACAAGATTCTGCACAGTGGTGGACATTCCAACATATATCTTGACATCTTTGCTTGCTCCTTTGATGCTTGCCGAACTTCATAACCAGTCCCCTCTATTAACTATGATTGAGCTAGTCCCCACTATAATTGAACTAGTCCTCGCTATGATTGAACTAGTCCCCACTATGATTGAACTAGTCCCCACCATGCTTGAGCTAGTCCTCACATAGATTGAACTAGTCCCCACTATGATTGAACTAGTCCCCACTATGATTGAACTAGTCCCCACCATGATTGAGCTAGTCCTCACTATGATTGAACTAGTCCCACTATGATTGAACTAGTCCCCACTATGATTGAACTAGTCCCCACTATGATTGAACTAGTCCCAACTATGATTGAGCTAGTCCTCACTATGATTGAACTAGTCCCCACTATGATTGAGCTAGTCCCCACCATGATTGAGCTAGTCCTCACTATGATTGAACTAGTCCCCACTATGATTGAACTAGTCCCTGACATGATTGAGCTAGTCCTCACTATGATTGAACTAGTCCGCCACTATGATTAAACTAGTCCCCGCTATGATTGAACGAGTCTCCACTATGATTGAAACTAGTCCCCACTATGATTGAACTAGTCCCAACTATGATTGAACTAGTCCCCACCATGATTGAGCTAGTCCTCACTATGATTGAACTAGTCCGCCACTATGATTAAACTAGTCCCCGCTATGATTGAACTAGTCCCCACTATGATTGAACTAGTCCCCACTATGATTGAACTAGTCCCAACTATGATTGAACTAGTCCCCACCATGATTGAGCTAGTCCTCACTATGATTGAACTAGTCCCCACTATGATTGAGCTAGTCCCCACCATGATTGAGCTAGTCCTCACTATGATTGAACTAGTCCCCACTATGATTGAACTAGTCCCTGACATGATTGAGCTAGTCCTCACTATGATTGAACTAGTCCGCCACTATGATTAAACTAGTCCCCGCTATGATTGAACGAGTCCCCACTATGATTGAACTAGTCCCCACCATGATTGAGCTAGTCCTCACTATGATTGAACTAGTCCCCACTATGATTGAGCTAGTCCCCACCATGATTGAGCTAGTCCTCACTATGATTGAACTAGTCCCCACTATGATTGAACTAGTCCCTGACATGATTGAGCTAGTCCTCACTATGATTGAACTAGTCCGCCACTATGATTAAACTAGTCCCCGCTATGATTGAACGAGTCCCCACTATGATTGAACTAGTCCCCACTATGATTGAACTAGTCCCCGCTATGATTGTACGAGTCCTCACTATGATTGAACTAGTCCCCGCTATGATTGAACGAGTCCCCACTATGATTAAACTAGTCTCCACTATGCATTGAACTAGTCCCCACTATGATTGAACTAGTCCCCGCTATGATTGAGCGAGTCCCCACACCACAGCAAACTAAAATGTACTTAGTTGTTGAGCTGAACTTTACTCATCCATACCTGTGAGGCTTGCATTTGACTTCAGATTGTGAATCTGTAGTTTCATTGATACTAGAAGCATTGTGTAGACTAACATAATAACGATATTGAGGAGGAGGAGGAGGAGGAAGACGTGTGATTCCTATAACAGAAAGAGAGTATTGCTGTTACGTTGAGGAAGATCATGAATCTACTTAAAGTGATTAACATTATAGCGACTGATCTGAAAATCTGTACGCACTGCGGGCCTATTGTACAGATCATTAAGTGTGGGTTGGGCCCTTTTTGGGCAACATCACCCATATCACTTTAGGTTATCTCCGTTTTTACAACACAAAGCTTTCTGGAGAATTTCTACTCTGCCTTTCGCCTTTCCCTCAGATCAACCTATCTCCACTCCAAGCATACGGCCGTTGCCGCTCGGGAATTCGAATTAACCAATCAGCGTTCAGTGGGCTGGAGAAACTGTCCTATCCCAATGTCACCTTTATGTTAACAGGAAAGGCACTGAAATCGGGTTAATTTTCTTCTGGGAATCGAATTAGTTAAACATTTACGAAAAGGAATTTGATGAAAATCATGTAATCCATAGCAGATTGTAACAAATGAAAAATATGACAAATTTCAACCATGTCCTGCAACTTACAAGAGTCGCCAGGATCGCGAGATTACAGTTGGCCGTGAAGGTAGTCCAGTCAACGCAATGTGTTTTTATTGTGATGGCACCTTGATTTGTTGATTAATTACGAAAAGATTCGTGCCTCAACTAGGTTGGATCATTTAGGAAGCTAGAACAATTATTACAAATACTTTATAATGTTTTCTTGTTAAGTTTCGCAACTTTAGATCCGTGTTCTTTGGCAGCAGTATCTTGGGAGTTTTAAAGACAATGGCAAACATAGCAAATTCATGTTAGTGCACACTCAGTTTCTTTTTCCCGCCACAGCCATCCGCTTGCGTTCGAACTTTTTCAGATCCCCCGCGGTTAATACGAATGCTTGCGATCTCGACGTATTAAAGACAAAATAGAGGGTCTGTAGAGAGATTTGATGGATCTAAAAACGCTTTTAAAACACGCAAAAACAAAAGAACGTGAATGTATTTTGCAGGTGTATTGGTCGATCATCGAACTCGGACCTCAGTACACTCTACCTTGTAGATGTCTTCCACAGAAAGCCACGA